>LR736857.1:24906679-24982565 GCA_902654985.2 Oryctes borbonicus | reverse complement strand
TCAGCGGAACGGAACGGTTATGGATCAGCAAAGCGGAAAAAAAAAAATAGGATATATAACGAGCAGCAAAAGACAACAACAGCAGTCTTTAGAAATCTTCTGTAGAAGCTGACAGGATAATCAGCGAAACGTCAAGTTAAATATTAACTACACGACATCACCCGAAAGACATTTCTACTATGATATAAAGAGTGTGTGTGTTGTTGAAAAATTCGAGAAAGTTATATACAAAGAATCTGATTTTACCAGACTAATACAAATTGGTGATGGTGCATCTGATCCATTATCTATTTATAAAGATTATTTTAATTATGCATGTCTTACAGCCGTAGATGTCGAACGGTCATTTTCAAAATATAAGAACATTTTTTCATCACTACGAACACAGTTCAGCGAGATAAATTTGGAAACATACCTAATGTTGCAAACTGTTGTCTCTTTGTGCTACACAGATAAAGTAAGTGGATTATATATAATATTTATAATTAAATAAATAAATGAACATTACTTTTTCCCGATATATACCTGCATTAAACCCTAATGAGTAATATATTGATTTTACAAAAAAATATGAAGTTAAAAGAATCTTTTTGCTTGACTTGAAACACTTCTGACACTTACGCCTTTAATTAATAACCAGAGCGCAACAAGTCGATTGCCTGGCAGTAGCGTTACTGCGCTGGGTTAACTGAAATAAACGTGCGCGTTATTTACAACAAAAAACAATAAGAGAATTTATGAAAACGTAAACATAATAAAGTAGATAACTTACCGAATATGTAACACCTGTATCATAGCGTACGTTTCTACAATGGTCTCTTTGAGACCCGTCCATTGCGGCGTATATATCTGCTTATACGCAGAGAAAGATATATGATGTATAACGGATTTTCCACAACACTATTGTTAAAAAGATGGCGTAATCTCTGACTGAGACACTTTTTTCGTCATTTAAAATATGGTCAACAATTTCACACGAACTCTGTAAGGGCAACGAAGTGTTTTGCAATTTTTTCATTGCGTCGGCTACTGGAACGTAATTGTCGTAAATAGTTTTTAAATCTGCTGCAACTTGAGGATTTTGGAATTGCATTTCACTTAGCTTTATTGCAGCTGCTTCTTTAGTGTCTAGTTGTAAAATCACTAATTTGATCCTTTCAAAATGTTTAAAATAATAAAATGCTGCCTCTAACCATGTACCCCACGGTGTAAGAATTGGCTACGGCGGTTCCGGTATGTCAGGACACTATGAACGAAATAGCCGAATACGTTTCGGTGATTTAAGAAAAACCGCTTTCGTCTGTGCTATTAGTTGATTCACATCGGGATAATATTTTCGCATTGTATCCGCTACAAAGTGTAAAGCATAAAGCAGACATGTTATGTGCAGCAAATTCGGTTACATAGCTTTGAATAATTGACCTGTGCGAAGCATAACCGCAACAACATCGGTAACCATCATTAACTCTTGCGTTGGTGAAATTTCAAAGTTGTCTAGCGTTCTAACTAATACATTATGAACAGCTTCGGCAGTACATCTTCGCTGTCTTTTACATGCTAGCAAATAAGCGTGTGACAGTCCTTTCAAGGTCATTGCCCGTGCTACAATCGATACTATGGATTTTTTTTTAATCATTGTTAATCCCAACCGTTTATTTTTTACTGCGGTTTTCACATAATTCTCAATCTTGCCATAAATACGTGTTTACCCTGTTAGCAAACATTCAAGTTTATGCATTTCTACGCATTTTCAACATTTTTAATGGCTATCCGTTCAATTCCGACACTTATCAACTTCGCACTGTGATATGTATTACACATAGTACACAGTACAGCAGGCCGAGAAGTGCCGACATGTAACGAAGCAGCTCTGTATCGCCCCAACCTTTCGCGGTTAAACATCACTGGAAGGCAAGCGAAAATGTTGCGCTCTATTAATAACTTTTTAGTTACAGATTTTTTATTACTTTCGTCCGCGAAATTCAGAATGTGTCTTCAATACATGGATTGTTTGATCTACTTGCCATATGTCAAGTGTGTATTTTAATCTGACATGTGTCGTTATCTTTCATATCATTGAAGTAATGTCGCAAAATAGACAGAAACTTATTAATAGAGTCTTCCGTCGATAATGCTACAGCATTCGGAGCATGCTCGAAGCGGGAGTTGCATGTTCCACTGGAAAACTTTTGGCAACAATTTTTGTGTTATTAGTAAAATCAGAGCAGTCAGAATTGCACTCGGAGCAATTTTTATCGTTCTAGCTAGAGAAACAGGAGTCGGTCTAGAGCAATATGCAACTGACAACAGCTGAAGTTTATAATTACAACAAAGACAATTACATATATACTGATATACTTAACCTCTCCCAATGAATCATAACATGTAAAATCGCTCTGCCCTATTGGCACTGCTCGATCCAGAATTTTTGAATTGCAAACTCCACGTACGCTCTAGCGCAGTCCGCTAATGAATGTTTTAAGAACAAGCTCAGTAAGTAATTTAAAAGAGAACGAAGAGAATTCATAATGAAGACGATGTCGCTACTCTGTTGATTTTAGATTCAGTATAAAATGATCCAAAGATATCTTTGAGGAAGAGGTCACTTCGATTAGGTAGTAAATTACCCATTCAACGAGTTTTGGAAGAGTGGGAGACATCCCTTCAAACCTATTAAGAATCATACTTTAGGACAAGAACATGTTCCAAAATGTCTCGATTTCTGTTTATGGATTTGAAGCAAAATTGTGAATAACTGTAATTTTTATCGAAACAATATGTTTTCTGGTGAGGTTTCAGTTTCTCTTTTTTTTGTTTGAATAACTTAATATACTTTTTTTTTTATTTTTTTGACCCACGCCAAGTTACTACTGTAGTTTCCATTGTAGATTTGTTCGTCTAAAGTCAAGCAAACAGTTCTTTTATAATTTTTTTGTAAAATCAAAAATAAAGACTACCTCTTGTTAACGAAATTTGAAAAATAGAGAAGATTTCGACATTTTGTATGTTTCTCGGAGAATTATTTATATGGAATTTAGTGACGTGAAATTCGGGAGTGTCCCTAAACCACTCCTTCGGAAATTTGGAAATTGATAATTGAAACTTTGGATGAGATATAGGAATTTAAATGACAACTAACCTTAATTTTTGAACTTTCACTTTGTTTATGTGTTTCTGTTGCTCAGCTACTTTTTAACTGGAGATATCAAGACACGAGGTGCCTGAATAACACCGAGACTCTCAAAGCCAAATATAAAATTAACGTCATTTAAAGCCATTGCTTAATAGCGTCGACGGTTGTTTCAATTTGATTGCCACCTTTGATGATTTTTTCCCATTTAAACTATATTCATAACGAAATACATGCCAAAATTTATATTTGCAGTAGGATGATGCAGGGACATAACTGAAGTTGAGATTTTATACTCTCTGGTGACATTTTTGACCACATACAACAAAACAAAGTGAAGCTTGAACATTGAGAATTTTGAAGATTACTGACCGAACGATTTTTAATTGAGTTTTGAAAAAGAGAAAATGAAATGGAAAAAAAGTGTCCGTTTTCATGACTATCGTCGTTGGCTGGAGTTTCAATATCTCTCTAATAATGTTTCCCTACTACCTACACTCCAGGGATAATTGGCCAGAAAAGGAATTTTCTTTTAGGAATCGAGCTTTGTGCCATTAGAGAGACCATTATTCTCGATAGGTGGACAACCTGAAGTGACAGGAACAGATGTGTGGGTGGCGCTGATGACAGTTAACCTTATGGACGTTCCTTTGTAACATTACATTACTGTACACAGATTGAAAGTCGGTTCCTGTGGTCAGTCCTGTAGACGCACCTTGATTGGATATATTCGGAGCAAAAGAGGGGATACTCGTTCATTAACCAAATATGCATTATGTCACAGTTCCTAACTATCAGTTGGTTACAGTTGACGCTTTTTTTCTTTTTGTTAGGTTTACCTACAAAAAGCTAATATGTCAGAACCAAAATGTCAACTATAACCAACCAAGAGTTGAGCCATGGCTTAATACATATTTGAGTAATGAACAAATATCCCCTCCTTCGCTGCGAATATATCCGATCAAGATAGGTGCGGCCATAGGACCGACTCTCAATGTATATGTGAATCCTGTGCGTTTGGTATAGGGCACGATGTACAAGACAAATTTCAGTTTCATCTTCGTGTGGAGGATATTGTGAAATAATTAACTGCACTTTATCTTTTATGATAAGCAGGTAAAGGATAGTAACAAAGCCACAGAACACTTTACACATACCATTTACACACTAAATGGTTCCCGAGGCTGTGATAAGCTTCAAGACGTTATATCCCGCAGGGTCGTCAAAATACAGGTAAAGCAAAGTATTCTCAGAGGATTTGATTAATTATTTTCCAAATACTTTGGTAAAAAGTTTTTCTTACCTCTGTTAGCAAATGATTTTGTTGTTTAAGACGGTCAGCCAAATCTTGTGGTGGTTGCGGATAATGATGCACAGCTAAATTCATATGTAATGGTAAACCACCTCTCTCCCAGCTGTCGGTTAAGGCGACGAGATGTCTATTTACTTCTAATACACGAGCTCTCTGCAATTCCAACCGCTCTTGTTGTGCCTCTGACCAGTGTTCCTAAAATGAGTATACTTTATTACGCAATGACATTATCGGAAAAAGTGCTTGCTCAAAAAAAATTACTAGTTAGTTAAAGCCAATATCAGATATCATTTGTTTTTAAAAGATTTGTGATTTTTTTAACAAACGCAATAAGCAGTAGGTAAGGATATACAGGGTAGAAAGGGCAAAGGTTTTTTAAAATGTCACAAAATACTTTATGTTTAAAAAGAATATTGACAGATTTGAGTTCGTAATGACATAGAATTTGACAAAATCAAATATGGAAAACAACATCTTGCACGTGGTATCCGTTATCATTAATGCATTTCTGGAGGCGTCTTCGGTAGTTTTCAAATACTCTTTCCAAACATCGCTCTGTCAATTTGGGCGATTTCTACGCGAATAGCTTCTTTCAATTCTTCCAATGTATGAGGTTAGTGTTCGCATCTTGAGGTGACCCCGCAAAAAGAAATCGCATATGGACAAATCAGGGAGGCCAATGAATGTCACCAAACATGGAAATGAGGTGATCGGGAAAGAGAGGGCCAATTACATCGATTGATGCTCTGTCTATATGATCCATCCTGCTGAAATCACACTCGTCGGATATGTACAGAATTTCCTCGTAATTCAGGCAGAAATATTTTGTGTATCATTCCGATATAGCGCTCCAAGCTTACGGTAACAGCAGTTTCATTATCGTCGTCGAAAAAGTATGGACACTTTTTCCATTTGAAAGTTTAATCGTAATTGTAGGGTGCTCTATTATTTTTTGAAAAATTTAATTGATTTCTAATCTTACCCTATACAGTCAACAGTTCTGTAAAATTTCAGTTTTCTAAGTTAAAAACTTTCACAGTTATAAATGTTCACATACACTCGTCAATCTGTCAAGAATTAATGCGAATATTCCACATATAGTTAGAAATATCAATACAGTTGTTCTATCAAACAACCCTTAAAATTGAACTGGGAATTCGAAATGTAATAATATATAGTGTTCTGCTTAAAATAATTCAAAATGTTCGAGTTCAATAGCATATGTAGACTTTAGTATATCAGCAACTTTTCAGAATTTTCCAATGTGTTCCCCAAATATTTACAAAAAGTAGTTTTTGCAGTGCTCTGCAGAAATAATTAAATTAAATTGATTATTATTTTGTTTTCCACTTAAGGTAGTAACAAACCTATAGAGCTAAGAATATTTTTGTTTGGAGTAAAAGAACGTCTTTATCACAGACCATTTTTTACAACGTACTAATTTTATTATGTAAGCCGATTCCTACATATACATATATATCTAGTCATTCTTGAGATACTTTGCATTCTTGACCAAAGAATATCCTAAATGGAAGCGACCCATAAAGCAATAAAATGTAGACTTGTTACTAGCATCATCCAACAACTGCGCGCATAAACTAAACTATTTCGCACTATCTAGTATATAAATATTATTAAATATTTTTATTATTGATCAATTTATCGAGTGTTGATGAATTTATTGAGTAGGACTCAATAAATTCGTCAACAAAGATATGCAACAATGCCTGCTAGTTTAAAAACACAATAAAGACGAATATATATTTCCAAAATAATATACTGTAAATGTCTAAAATAAGCCAGGAAATTTACAAACATGGATGTTTTATTATGGTATATTATGTAGAAATAATTCATGTAGATTCTATTAGAAATGTAAAAGATTATTCGACAAAACTGAGCGGCTAAATAAAGTTATCAATCATTAACAATTTACAAGTAGAATGTACAATATTACTTTACATTTCTACAATACATTATGTGTAGGGAATGATCAACATTATATAAAAAATAAACATATTTTCATTACATATCCCATAATCGTGATGGTACCAAATAGTCTATAACAATTCAAAATAACCATAAAAATAATAAAAACAAGAATCACTTCCCCATAACGAAATAAAACTACATCATTGTCATCTTGTTACGTCATTTGTTGTTATGACGTCAAAAAAATGTTTTTTTTTAATTACAACTTATATTTTTATAATTAATTTCAACAGTACTTTTTATTCCGTTTTCAACGGTATAAAATTATCAATATGGTACACTTGAAAAAAGAAACTAAATTTATTGACCGGAAAAAAAACAAAAATAAGAAATAACAGTTATTTCACTATAGACCAGATGTTCAAAATGACGACCCTGTACCATTTGACAATACCCAAGGCGGTTATAAAATTCATTTTTTATATTTTGAAGAGTTTGAGGTATTCTGATGTCGAATTCTTTGCTTTAGATAGAAATCTAGCTGGCCATTCCATCGGACCTCTTCTTCCAATCCATCTTCCTGTAAATACTTGGTCCAAATAGCGTCGAACATTATTTGCGTAATGAGGCGGAGCGCAATCGTGTTGTAGCGAAATGCTATCATTTGCAGGATTGTTTGCATTGGGAAATAACGCAGCTAATGCAGGCACCAGTTTCAACTGTAAAAATTGCAGGTATCTTTCTCTAGTTAAATTATTTGCAAAAAAGAATGGGCCTATAATTTGGTCGCCAATAATTCCTGCCCATACATTAACTTCCTGAAGATACTGAGTATGAATTTCCTGTATCGAACGAGGATTTTTCCTAGTACCTACAATTTTGTAGCTTATATGGACGAAATTTTTAAAGTTTTAAAAATGTTAAAACCGAAATGTGGCTAAGCATGTAATCTTCATTTAATGCTACCGGACGTCCACTTTTTCGAAGATTCTTTACATTGATGTGTTCTCTAAATTTGTTTTTGATTCTATTAACGGTAGATTGACTTATGAGCTGATTTGGATACTTATCTCTAAAAATCTGACACACTTTGTTATGGTAAATAGAAATAATGTGGACTGTATATATGCTCGAATATAACTTTAATATAAAGGTTTACATAACTATATAACTAACTATGTGGCAAAGCTGACGGTTTCTCAATAATAATGCGCGCGAACGTTGGAACGCTTAAACATTCGAATTACGCCTTAACAAACTTCTTGATGTGATCTGTTGCCATAACCGATCATCACTAACACCACAATTCTTTGTTTCTCGCTTAATTGTGCCATTTTTATTGATAAAGGAGCATGCTACAGGTAAAATCTACTTCAGAACAAGCAAATGACAATAATTTTGTTGCTTACCTTTGACAGGTGCAACTATGGATTCTTGTTTGTTAACTACACATCAACTGCGTTCAATTAATTTTTGATATTCGAACTTTGACAGTGACTCATTTTTTTTCAAGTGTAACGTATTGATAATTTTATACCGTTGAAAACAGGTTACTGAAATTAATAATGAAAAATATAAGTTGTTATTTAAAAAAACATTTGATCACGTCATAACCTTAAAAAAATGACGTAACAAGATGACAGCGATGTAGCATAACGTAAAATAATTGAAATCGCTATACCTCTTCGAGATTTTTTCAAAAAAATAAATATGAATAAAAAAAATGATGATAATGAATTATCCGTTACTTTCCTTCCATGCTGTATACTTATCCATTTCCTATTTATCTGATATCAAATATATGCTATGGAGCTTTCTTACAGATTCCAAAAATTTAATATTGAATTGAAGGTGTGCAAAACATCCTTGATGAAAAGTTGAGTATGAGAAATCAATCGGCCAGACGAGTATCGTGCCTACTGACGATTAATCAAAAACAGAATCGCGTGGTAACTTTTGAGCAATGTTTGGACATGGATACATCACTACTCGCTAGAAACCGATCAGTCGGCAAAATGGGTTTCTTCCTGGCAAGCATGCACCAAAGAAGGCGAAGACAATTTCATTAGCCAGAAAAGTTATGGCTAATGTTTTGGGATTCGCAAAGCATAATTATCGTTTAGTATTTATAAAAGAGAGGGACAATCATGGCATAGTCTATGCTCGATCATCACGATCACGCTCCGGCTCACTGATCAGTAATTGCAACAGTAAAACTAGCTCTGTTACGGTACAAATTGGTGCCTCATACATATTTGCCAAATTCTGCTCCTAGTCACTTTTTTTCTTTTTCCAAACTTGAAAAATGGCCTAGCGGAAAGCAGTTCACGCTACATGAAAGGATCATTGTCGAAACAAGCCAGTTTTTAAGGATTCCATAAATCAGATTATTTGGATAAATTTATTTAATTAAAAACAATTGCATTGTCTTCTTTAACACAGGTATTTATTATACCATCCTCGTTTATATAGGTGTAGTGGTATGCAGAATTGTAAATTATTACTATTTACATAATACCAAAGATTATTCCACTAAAAAAAACTAGTTTACCTTTAACTTTACTTAACGAATTCGTCTTTTTGTGTTATAAATTTCTTGTTTTCATAGTTTTTAACGAACGAATAAAATCATATAAAAGCCAAGTTTTATTCTGCAATGCCATCTTTTTACCAATGAATAACTTATTGCAACTGACTGTAAGTGCTGTTTGCAGACTGACGATCCGAGAGTCGTATTATATATTTCCTATTACCATCTGAAAATGTCGAAAAATCCAGCATTTTACGAAAATATTTGACATTTATTTATATACTTACATAATTGTCATAGTTGTTAATTTTTATGTATTGATACCTACTTGAATATTAATGTACATCCCTATAGGCAAAATTCCATTAGAACCCGCTGTAAAAGGCAAAATCAGTAAATAACCCGTAAATCGTACAAGTTGCTTTTTCTTTAATTTCAGTTTCCTACGAAAATGTACAAGAAAAATTCACCCTTTACGGCAAAGCATTGATAGTGACAAAGCCATGGAACACTTTACAATACATTTACACACTAAAAGGCTCCTGAGGTTGTTACAATCTATGCCCCATGTGGCCTGAGTTATATTGGGAAAATTGAAATTCCTTGATTTCGATTTTACTATGGCTTATGTCTTTTCTACCGTTATAAAAGTTCACTACTATGGCAATTTTTATGCAGTAAATATGATTATTTTTTATTACACCGTTTCAAAAGTTCTAGGTGATCATTAGGTCAATTTTTCAAATAGCATGCATTACCTTTGTTTACTCATTAAATCAATACACATAAAACATGAATAATTTCTTGCGTTTTATTTTTGATCACAGAATGACTGCTCACGACTAAACAAAAGAATTAATCAAAGAAAAAATTCAAACAGAAAAATATGTGGGATATTTCATTTGGAAACAGTAAATTGAGTAAAGATATTAACAAAATTTGTATTTTTTGCTAGTATTGCAATGTTACACATCACTGTATAAGCATCTCCGCCATAGACAGTAGACAAGTCAGCAATGTCAGCCAATGTATGAATATAGTTTGTAACGTTTGCAATAAAGTTTAGCGTTAAATACAGTTATCTTATAGCAGTTGTTTATTTACGAGTTCAATTCCATTAGCTAGCTCCCTACATACTCTTGTACACATAATACGCGTCCCTTGTTACCGTGGCTTTTTAAGGTGGCCATATTTTTCTGATATTTACTTGGTTATTTTTTTCGATTGAAGCATATCTCACTTTTCAACTCATAGTAAGCACATTTGTTGTAGAGGCAAAAGATACAGCAAGGTGCCATTTGTATGATTTTTATAACCTATTTGATATTTTAAAAGTACATATAAAAGTAGTTGCTATTCCAAGCACTATTAGTAATTTTAAAATATAAAATATGTTTGTCTCAAAATATCTTCTCCTCATTGTAATTAGAAAAATAGAAGATGTTCAATGGGGAAGCAAAACACACATTGGTATGTAGTTTATTTTGTGATTTTTTCAATGATTTTAAAAAAATATGTCGAGCCTTAATAGATTTTGTTAAAAATCTCGAGTCATTATTCGTATGTTAGAGAATAATTAACTGCGCTTCACCTATTTTAGCGAAGAGCTTATAGTAATCAAACAAAGGGGTACTTTATACACACCATTTGTACACTGAAAGATGCTGTGGCTACGTCAAGTTAAAATAATTTATACATCCCGTTAGGCCATCACCACACATGCAAAAGATATAGAGTGTTTTACAATATATGGCATATATTGGGGAAATTTTGAAAACTTGGCAATATACTAAATAATACTTGTTATTTTAAATAGAACACTTGTACTCTCCGGATATCAGAATCCATTTTCCGAAACTTCGGGTCCACACAACCGCAACCTCGGATCCAGATCCGGATCTGCTATCCAAAACCACCGATCCGGATTCGTTTTCCGAAACTTCGCATCTGGATTCATTACCCGAAAACTCAGATTTGGATCCGATGACTCGGGTTCCGCTCAGATATGCAAAATCTTGGATTCGGATTCTTTATGCAATCGAATTCGTTGTCTGATAACGTGGTTCTGTAATTTCTTTGAGCAAATACCTGTAATAAGGTCGGGTAATTATTACAAAATAAGCTGTAATAATTACCAGATTTATTGAACACCTACGTAATGCAAAACATTACTATTGTGAATGCACGGATTTTAAAAACGATTGCACTTGTTCTCTACATTACATAAATTCCATGTTTTCTTTATTAAACACTTTCTGAAAATGGAAAATGTACCTTGCATATTTGGAAAATATCTATTCGAGAATCGAATAGTGGGTTCGGACCTGGGAATTCAATAGTAGATCCGGATCTGAGAATCGGACAATGGATCCGGACATCCGGTTTTTCAATGTTTTCGTATATCTGCAGCATTAATTTTAGGGTTTGTTTGATAAAATAACTATCTCGCCGTTTTCAGCCATATTTGAAATATTCGCATTCGCAATCTTCGTTCGTATAACCAAAAAAAAAATAATGGTAAGATAGCTTCTTCATGGTATTGATGGAATAATTCACGGCAAACGTAACAAAAGCAGAGGTTATTGTTTCTAGGCATTTTTTGGTGTGTTCGTTCGTATAATATACATTGAAAACTAAATGACAAATATATGTTATCAATGCTGGATTGTTTTCTAATGGCCATGACTGACTTGGATATCCTCAAATTGGATGACATTTTAAAAAATTACATACATTCTCATTACTCATTGCAATTATGTTACAATGCACATTTTCCTATATATCTTAAACAGTAACCATTTTAGATATGTAATGAATATGACATTTTTTTTCACAGTTATAAAAGCTCATATTCACTCGTCGCTCTAACTTTAAAAAATGTGAATAGTAATATGATTAGAAGTAACAACATTGTTCCTTTATCAAACAAACTTTAAAAGTCTAAGAATTCAAAAATGTAACGTAAATGTGATGTAAAATATTTTAGTATACTACTACTAGTATATATATACGAGTAAACTAAAACATTTTCAATTATCTAAGACTTCTGGTTATATCGGACACCTGTTTTGAATATGTATATTATATATGTAGGCTTAGAATTGCCAAACTTTCAGAAAAAATTCTTGAAGACTAATGTGTACTCATTCATTTAGACAGACCCGCCGAGAAGGGAAGATGAATTCTCATCTTATTCTATACATCTATTACCTATCAATTCTATACTGCAGAGTGTTACACGATCTCTTTAACATAGTTTTGCATACTAAAGATAATAATTGCTAGTTGTTTTTAACTCAAAATTACAATTATTAAAAAATATATGTAATAAGCGGGACCTGTAAAGTTTATCGCCACGGGGCCTGCACATAGATGGATACAGTTCCTCATGAGTAGAGATGACCCAAGGTAAGGAAAATTATTACTCTATACTCGTGTTTATTCGGCCTATAAGAGGGGATTCGTGTTGCCTACTGGTTTTCCCGACAATTCCTGGAAGATTCCCCTATCTTGCTCATCTCTACTCACGAATAAGCTTGCAGAAATCAGTGCGCACTCATTGGCGGCGGTAATATATATCGAAAGCGGTAGGATATACCTGAAGTCGGGATTCATACGCGTACGGTTAGTATATGTATGAATGACGGGTTAGATTGAAGATGGCCAATCGACGGCGTGCTTTGTTATGTTCGACGAGTGTTAATAGATTTCTTAACCGACTTCCGACATTAGAATACATTGGCGCTATTATTAAATGTATTGTCTGCAACATCAACATTTTACCGTACAGTATTTTTGTTTGTAAAAAACATGTTAATAGCAAACAGCAGCTGTTAAATGTGAAACATGAGAACAAAGTTTATAATATGGTATAAACTTTTATATAATTTTATTTTTATGTTGAGTGTGTGCAACATTCCACAACATATTGTAAACAATGAAGAATTTTTGTTTTGGGGAGTTTTGGGGGAATCTGTTTCGGAATGGAGATCGCCAATAAGAGGTCAATTACAATTTAATTTGCCGTGGGTGAAAACACGATTACGGATCAAATCAAGACAGAGTTAAAGCATAAAAAAAAATATGGCTGACGGTGGAAGAAACCTCGGATGCAAGAAAGAATTTTATTTTAAATGTGTTAGTGTGCACTTTAATAAGCGATGTGACATCCGTATATTTTCTTTTACGTAGTATAATATTACAGAAGACAAACGCGGAAACAATAGTAGAAACTATAATAAATACCTTTGGGAAGTTCAATATATCGGTAACCCAACTTGTAATGTTGGTTACAGATGGAGGGTTAAACATGGGTAAAGCTGGAAAGTTACTAAAACAATCGCATCCTCAATTGCTTCATGTAACCTGTTTGCTCCATACATGTCATCTTGTAGCTGAATTTATTAGAACCAGTTATCCAAAAGTAGATCAATTAATAGTTTTCACCAAAAAAGTTTTTATTAAATCTCCAGAACGCAATCGTGAGTTTAAACAGCTTTGTCCGGGCATTCCTTAGCCATCACAGTCGGTATTGACGAGATGGGGAACGTGACTTAAAGTTGTTTTATACTGTGACAAAATTTTACACATTATTAAACCTTGTATCTTGAATTTAGATCCACAAGGAGATACCGAAATCCATATTCAAATAGAGCAAATTTAATTTTCGGAAATTTGCTCTATTCAATCCTTTAAGATACTATTTTCAAATTAAAGAACACCATTACATGAAGCGCTAAATATAGTATATGACCTCAAAGTCTCGCTAGGAAATCTAGCAATTAATGTAGGAAGGTTAACAACCAATAAGTTATGTGCGGTTATAAATAAGAATCCCAATTTTCAAACTATGTATAGTACGTATAGACAAGAGTTCAAATGAAAACCAAGAGTGTGAATGTAATGCGAACGGCCTCTTTAAATTCGCGAATACCATATCATTAGACGCAGAACGCTCATTTTCCATATACACCAACATATTTTCACCTCGCTGTAGGAATGTAACTATCAATGGAAGCCATGCCAATAATACAATACAACAGCGAATTTTTGTGTCAGTCTATATCAACAACACAATTAAACTAAACTAGTAAGTAAATATATACATTACTTTTAATATTGATAGTAACCGAGTCGTACGCCACTGCGAAAGCACTCGTTTCTCCAGACTTACTGTAAACGCCAAATTAGATGGCGAGCGGTGGGAGTAAATCCGCGCAGCATTAGAAATAGCGGGAAGCTTTGTATTTGGTTTAACATAAAATTACAAGAAACCATATCATTTAATAAATTAATAATTTATTAGAGTAAAATATATACAAACTTATTTTTAACGGTATAGATTTATTGTGAAATCAATTAGACGTTACAGACACAATTAAACATACGTGTAATGAGATATATCCATATACAATCATTACCAAACGAAATCATATAAACAATGTAATTTAACAAAACAATTTAATGCATAAACAGGTATTTAAGAATATTTAATAATAGTATAAATTTACAGAGGAAGCAATTTGATGTTATAATTAAACAATTTACATATGAAATAACATTTAAGTGTACAAACAGGTGGTTAAGAATATCGCAAATCACAATTCCATTTCCTTGCATACGTATAGAGAATATTTAATTAAAGAATGGTTTATTCCTTTATTACTAACAGTACAATAAACCGTATTTCTTAGAAAAATTTGTAAATTACAGTTTTAAATAAAGAAATTAATCTTCTTCGGAACTGAAGTTGTCGTCATCACTATGATTTTCATTATTTAAATTAATAATTAAACTTTCTGATTCTAAATATTTATCTTCTATATTAATAACATGTTTACAATTCTTATTCCGCTTCTTCTATCTTAAAATTTACATTTCTTGCAGCGATATTGTTTTTGACGGTGGCCCACTCAATTGGATTTAGATCGAGGTGCAAGTCTCAAAACTGTATGTACATTGTGTTGTAGAATTTCGTCGAATTTATACGTTATATATTGACCCTTAAGCGTTTAATTAGCTGGTATAGTTGTGGCTTTAACATTCTAGTGTCAAAAGGAATATTTTTTAACGTTAACCACTGAATCATTTCATTTTTCTTACAATTACTTGTTGGAGCATGATTTGTTTGTGTATTGTGATACGGCGCATTCTCAATTACAACAACGGAGTTTGTGGGCAAGTTTGGTATAAGTTTCTGCTCTATCCATCTGCCATAAATGCGTTCACATCCGAATGGTAATCACCAGTTTTTATGCCGGACTTAAAAATCAAGTAATCAATTCTTAATACTTGTATATCTATCGCTCTATCAATACTTTCCTATTATTCTATGTACATCGAAACTTGAATCCCCAATCTGTTAAAATTCTTCTTAATAATGTGTTTGATTCTTTCCATTCCAATTCATCGTGCATCTTTTGGTGTAGAGCTGAAACCGTAACTCGTCGCTCGTCTGTTCTATGAAAATCACAGATCATATCTCGCACTATTCTTATTTGATACTCCGGCAAGCTTCTGACACTCTTTGTTTTTTATCTCTTCTCACCAGGAATTGTAAATTCTCGAATAATTCTTTCTATTGTTCACACCGACACACCAATTGCTTCATGAACACATTCTTTTATTTCACTTAATGGCACTGATGTACTTTTATGTTTATAAAAATAATTGTAAGCATTAGAAACTCGCGTTTAAGCACTGTATCACTTTATGATTCCTTAGCAAAGACATTATGATCCGCCACAAATATAGTCTAACTATTACTTCGGTAAGTGGGCGTGCATGTTTTTAAAAACGACTACGGCGCATCCCCACCGCTCGCCATCTAATTTGGTGTTTACAGTACATAGGAGTGCATCAAACCATCTGCACAGGTATAGGCCTACATATCCATTATATAATGTATGTAATAATCACAGACGCGCTGTGTATATAGTTACACGTGTCTCGGAATGTATGTGCAAATAAAATATATGTATGTATCTACTGATGTAGTATAACATTCTCTTGTTATTGTAGACATATTTGTGAGAAAATTGCAGCTTTGTTGTGTAAATATACTGGCTTTAGTTTCCAGTTCTCAGCATTAATAGAAGTCTGGTAATTCACAATGAATAAGAAAATTCAGGTAAATTAATAATAATGAATGAATTATATCGTGGAAGTTCGTATATTGAATCTTGAACATACAAACATGTTACATGTTAAAGTGGTGATTAAAATTTTATTCTATTAAGTATTTGTTGGAGTTTTTAGCATTTCACTGAAATTTGATTCTATATTTCTTCTTATTTTTAAATATCAGCTCGCAACTCGCAATTGTGTAGCATATTGCGACAAAATTAGACTTTTGTTTCTCTAAAGATGTTCATTGTAAAGTTTATTTTGCGTACAATTTCAACATCTAGTCTAAATAATCACAATTTTCATACATACAAACTGTAATGCAATTCCTTATGGGGTAATTGTTGAATAGCTCTTACCACATTATTTTTAATGTCTTTTAAAAAGAAAAGGTTATGATATTTTGCAGCAACACTTTATTTTGATGTGGCTATCAAATTTTGTAAAAATATGTTCCATTAAAAAAACTATAAGCAACACGGATGAAATTTGTTAACGATTTCGAGGGCTGCCTTGTCTACTGCATTTAATAGAATTTCTTCCCAACGTGCTGTTGAAAACTCCAAGAAATACCCAATCGGATGATTGAAATTTGAGCAACCTAGCGTATAAAACTGCATCCACACCCAGTAACAAGTTGTTGAAGAACTGTGTTGTATCCAGGTTATAAAGTTAGTAATTACGAATTTTTTTTTGGGAAAAGTATGTGGCGTGCGTGATTGTCTTTAAAGACAAAGATATCGCGAAAGTGCAGGTTTTAAATCAGTTCTAGTTCCCGAATATAGCGCAACTCGTGTATTAAATGATCTAAAACGAGATGACATCGGTTCCTTGAACTGCAGGCTGGCATGCAGAAGAACTTTTAAGAGTTTCTGGAAAATGAGTAATTCTAATTTTGAGTATCTGGTGAACTTAATTAGTCCAGAAATACAAAGAATAACAGACAATTTATAGATGCAATACCGGTTATTGAATCTCTAAACCGCCTAGGTGTGACTTTACGATTTTTAACTACGGGAGACTTAGTAAAATTTGTGTTATTTATTAATTTAACATTTCCAAACAGTTAATGTTAGTATTTGTGCTTGAACTACTGTAACGCAGTAGTAGAAGGTTTACAAGAGAATATGAGTTTACAGTAATATTAATTTGATTAATCAAGTGGGCCACTGCTAACACGGCGCGTTGTTTTTTGCTTAAATAACAATGTCGTTGACAAAGCTGGGTAACATGTAACAAGTTATACAGCGCAAAATTTGCTACATTTCATAACTAATGTGGATCCTGGTTAAGACGTTAAAGATATCCGTCGTTAGAGAAATAATATTTCACAAAAATCTCAAAAATAAAGTTAGATAGGCACAGAGACGCAAAAACGCAGTAATACACAGATATTACATTTAAAAAGCTAATCTTGTCTTCAGTGTAGCGAAAATTGAATGTATACCCGAACATAATTTTATATTGCGCATGACCTGCCTTTGAGTATTCAGTAATGTGTATTGCCATATTTTCATAATACCCAAGCCTTTAAAACATGCCCACGGGTGTAAAACACGTGCAAAATTGATTTAAATTAATTTTAACATGACTTACAACATGTCCCATCCTTCCTAGATATTTCATCTTTTCTTGAACGGCGGCGACTTGCTTCAGGTACCACTCCCTAGCTTTCTCTATGGCATTAAGACCTTGCATTAAAACGTCCTTCTCTTGTTCTATTTGTTTCATTCTCTTCAGCATATTGTAATCTATTCCGTTTTGTAACGTATGTCTTCTAGGTTCTCTTCTGCGAATGTTGTTTTTTTTCTGATAGAGACCACTGCTAGCCGAGGCATCGCTCTGTCCCGAGGCTTTTCCATCTCCCATGCTTCTACCGCCCGTTCTTAACATTCCATTACTGGCATTGGCGTGGCCATTGTTGTACTGATTTGATCTCTTCTCACTTTTCGCTTGTTAATGAAATAAAAGTTACATATTATTAATTTTTTTTGTAAATATTGGTTTCTTTGTTTGTAAACTTATCTTTAAGTCACGGAAAAAAAACTTAAGTTGGTGGTTCTGATAATAATCGTATCCGCGATTATTGTGCTAAAAAATAGGAAATATATTCTTTATTCTTCGAACTATCAATTTAAATTGTCAGCAAAATTTAAAAACTTCTATTTTGGAGCACAAAAGAGATAAAATTACATTATTCATGGCACCGGCTAAAATATTTAGAGGTAATAAATAACATGTGAATGTAATCACGTTTTGAAAACTGCTAGAACTTTAAGTTATCGCATACCGCCCGATATGCTAACGTACATATATTAGTGACTAACAACAAGTAGGTCTACATCAGTTATTTATCAACTGTTGTCGATTTCTTTATTTGTTAGAAAATATTACTTTCATTTTTTTTCTCATCGTTAAAAGTGGAGGCTACTTAAACTCTCAAGTAAGTGACCATTATTTATTTATTTAGAGATCTAAGCTATCTTATATTTTTCAAACACGTTAGTGCCTCTAGCACTCGCACCTTGCTTTCTTTTCTTGGAATTTCTAGTTTGTTTTTAATATATTTAACAAAATCAGGTGCGTTTGTGTTACTTTAGATGCTTCTCATTTTGTAAATTTTAGTTATTTTAAAGAATTCGTTACTGTAAATGCAACACAACGATTTTTTTGCAATTATTACATCAAAATGTCTGTATTTGAAAATAAAAGTATATTTTGCACATTTATGCTCGGTTTTCCCGAATTTACAAACGTATATACCATTTAGTTCAGGAATTACTATTTTGGGCTTAGAGGGAAAAGTGGTGAAAGAGAATATGACAAGAAGCGTTTTGAACCCTCACCTGCCTAGATTTTCCAGGCAGATAAGGGTCCAAAACGCTATTTATATATAAATCCACCCTAAGTTTATCGAACACGCTTATTCAGTAACTGCCATCCCAATTAAAGCGAAGTTATTGTAGATACTGTAAATTTTTCAAATAATAGCGATAATAAAACATTTATTGATCAAGTATTTGCATTATAATATGTTACACAATAAGAATTCCAAGTAGTAGATAAAACGATGTTAAAATGCAAATTTTTGCTTAGAGGGCAATATCTCGGTACATTTGAATATTTTGACACAAATATTACGTAAAATCATTTTTAATAAATAAGAGAAATTATGAAAAACTGTACATTAATTACATTGACTATTGCAGCAATTTTAAGTATGGTCCTGACAGGTCTCACCCGTGCGCTGCTGTCACCACCTGTTCAGTGGAGGACTATTCTTCTTCGAAATTCCTATTTTTTCCCCATTTACGTTAATGTTCCAAATCCTTTTGTTCAAAATTCCTTCATTGTTTTCTTTACCTTCTCGAGTTAATTTTAACTTTGATTATCCCCAGAGAGTAATATGATATAATATTAATAAATTAACATGATATGGATTTTGAGGTGGCCGGACTTAAGCATTTAATTATCATTTACAGATCACCTTAAGGCAATTCTAATACATTTAGTAAAATTTGTTGTCTGAAATACTGGACAATTTGTTTATCCTAACTGTGATTTTTAGTGGCGATTTCAATATCAAATTTAATACATCAGATACGCATGCATAGCCTTTATGATATATGCTTACGTCATACGGAATGTATCCTTTAAACTACGAATTTACGCGAGGTGCACTTGCCGCGATAATCTTTTTTCTAGTGTAAATAGTGACTTAATGAGGTTAAGTACAGAGGATGCGTTGACATCTGATCATTAATGGAAAATATGTTTTCCTACTAGATCTCGATTGCAGCTTCACAATAAAACAAAAATTGGATGGTGAATTGTATCAAATGCGTGAAAGTTTAAATTTCTTCAAACAATATAATTTTATGCATCTAACTGTTATCACGAATGATCACGTTAAGATATTCAGTATTAAAAAAGGCAAAAGTTTCTGCCTATGACAAGTTCATTTCTAGTAATCAAGACGCTTTGTAGGCAATTATAAATAGTTCTAACCTGACTACTCATAAATATTCCCACTTCTTTGTAAATGTTACTGAAGGCTTAGTCAGTGCATTACCATTTCTTAAGGTTCAACCTTCTTCAAGTGATTCAAGTGATCTTTGATGAAGTTATATCCATTTTTTGAGGATCTAAAAAGGTCGCGTAGTAAAGATACTTCTGATTTAAATTTTAAGATAGTGAACACCATAAAAAATGTCATTATTTGCACATTTAACCAACCTAATAAATGAATGTATACATATGTATTGGCATTTAAATCATTAAAGATATCAATTGTAACACAAATTTTCAAAAAGGTTGTGTGATGCTAATAATTATCGTCCGATCTCTGTTTTAAAATCCTTCAAAAAATACTTAAAAATCAGATAACATATTATTTTGAAAGAAATATAGTACAGTCTCGTCAATTTGGCTTTAGAAATAAATTTTCAACAACTTTACCTATTCAGAACTTAACAAACTTCGTTTTACAAAATTTTGAAGACGAACAGTGCACTGAAAATTTGAGTGAAGAAATTTAAACATTACAAATTTTCAAACGCTAGAATGACATGACTGTAATATTTTTTTAAGTGACAGAATTCAGTTTGTTAAATATAATAATATGCAGGCCGTGGGGAAGCAAGTGCGGTATGGTATTAAAATTCTTCCCTTAATAACCTTAGCTCCATCAGGTCCAACTACAGAGGCCATTAACCTGCTGACCGTTAACAAGTGGCAATGGTCAGCAGGACCAAGTCCCAACTGAACAGGTTATGTTAGCTTCTATACAAAGAGAATCTGCAGTAAAACAGACACAAAAGAAAGTTTGCAATAGTGTAGAAATTATAACTGGAGAGGAAGTAATAAGCTAACTGATTGCTGCAGAAAAGGGGCAGAAAATAAAGAGGATAAAACAGACGGGAGCTCAGAAGAAAAAAAAAAGAAAAGTCGTAGGTGAGCTAGAAACCTCAAATGAAAACGATCATTATAGCACCTTATTTACAGACGAGGAAGATATCCAATTTATGATAGAAAATGAAATAGAAGATAATGGCAATGACATAGGCGCACAACGCGAAATAGTACAGATAAAGATTGGAAACTAGGTTATTTTGAAATGTGATGCGAAAAAGAAAACCAAATACTCAGTTGGTCAAGTAATATCTTTATATTACAATGAACCTTGTAACAATAACATTTGTAAGAAGAATAGCGAATAAAACCAGTGCTTTTAAATTTTCGGAGGTTAAGATGAAAGTACAGTTAATGTTAAATTATTAATAAAATAATACCGTTTTGTCATAAAATTTTTCTTTTTCAAATATTAATAAAACAGATATATGTAACACTGCTCAATAAAAAAAATAATCTAGATATTATTTGGTAGTTAAGACTCTGGCTGCTACTTCGCGTAGTTGCCCCAAAACATTTTGTATGTCAATATAATTAGAATTACTAGCCCAGTACGCACTTGCCCTGTTTGAAAGGGAAAGTGCGTATCGGTACATTGTTTCTTCTTTTGTTGTATTTTCATGTTTAGCTAATAACCCTCAAGCATAATTAATTGCTCACATGTTTACCATAATATGATAGATGTAATATATCGGTATATAGGCTTTTCTTCAAGAACTATAGAAAGAGAAAACAGCGATGATGTCAACTTTCTACATTTTTGATGCGCACTTATCCCCCCTCATCACGGTTTAATAAACTTGAGATTAATCATGGAGTTCTTCAGGGATCCGTTCTCGACCATTGTTTATTCTTCATGTACATAAACGATCTCGAATATTACGCATTTTGACGACAACTCGCTGGTAAACATATTCTAGCGTTAACGCCGTTAATGATAATATTAAAAACGGGTTTCTAGCCAACAAATTAAATACGAATAAGTCCAAAACGCAAACTCGAGTTTTGGCACTACGTGAGATCGACAATACTGATTTAACCAACCCAGTAAAATTGTTGGTATTATATTGGATTCAAAACTAACCTGGGAAAGCTAATATTGACAAATTATATACAAATTTGAATGAAGAAAGTATTTTTAATAAGATCTTTAAGTGCGACACTGTCAAAAATATCTCAAAATCATTTACTTCGCTCTTTTTCATTATTTTCTGAGCTACGGAATTTTGATATGGGGTCATTCCAGTCGCACCATTACTTGAACAGAAGTAGAGGTGGTATTAAATGCTATAACGTTTTACCAACCAACAATAAAAATTTAACGATCCTTTCACTTAAAAGTTATAAAAAAATAGTTAACTGCTAAAGCCTTTTATTCTGTTCAGGAGTTTTTAGAGAACAATTCTGAAGATCTACTTACTTTCTTTGCTTTTCGACGTGTACAAGTACGAATGAAGAATATTATTATTATTACAAAATGTACGACAAACGGAGTATACAAATACACCGAAATTTGTTTTCTAGCATTTCTGTCATTCAACCTGACTTGATCCTTGGTACTTCAGACTCTAAAGTGACAAAAAAAGAAAATCTATAAAGAAAAAGAGGATGATACGACATAGCTTGACAAAGTTGACCAGAAATCAAGGAAATGTTGCAATAAAGTAAATTAAAAAAAAAGAAATAGAAAAAATGTATTTTTTTCTTCTATTAATGACATAAAACCAACAAAAAAACTATTCAAGTTCATTTGTATTTAAAGAAAAAAGGCAATAGTTATTGGAAATAATAAAACATTCTTATATATTTTCCTTTAAATATTCAAGCATAATATATATCGCTCGCTAGTGAATGATAAATATGCTGTTTAAGGAGCTGTTCAAACTGTTTAAGCTATTCAAACTTCTCAGGTAGCTGTTTAAGCTGATCAGGGAACTGTTCAAGCTGTACAGGATGATCTGCTCTGTTTACGGACCTGTTCGGAAAGCTGTCCAAACTGTTCAGGCTGCTGTTCAAGTTATTCAGGCTGATCAGCAGTTCAAGTTGTTTAGGGAGTTGTTCAAGTAGCTCAAGCTGTTTGAGGAGCTGTTCGTGCTGCTTGGGGCGGCGTTTAAGCTGTTCAGAGAGCTATTCAAGCTGTTTGAACAGCTCTCTGAACAGTTTGAACAACCCTCTGAACAGTTTAAACAGCTCCTTGAACAGCTTGAACAGTTCCCCGAATAGGTTGAGCAGCTCTCTGAATAGTTTGAACAGCTCCCCGAAACATGCCCATTATTCGGAATTCCCTGTCAATTCTCGGAATTTCGTCATCTGCTTACGAATTTTTTCTCATAATCGTCCGTATGCCTACTTATGGTTCCATGCAGGCTTCACGACCACAGTCTAACATAGAAGGAATGGTACCGAACAAGATCGAACCGTAGTAAGTGAGCTATACACAGGCTTATTTTAACTCGTAATCGTAAATTCTAATGTACGGAGAGTAATTTAGTTCTTAATCGTGGATTTCAATATTTTTATAATTCGCAGCTAAAAATGTTAATATACAGGGTGCATTTTAATTCGCAATCGTAATTTTAATATACAGGTGGGATTTTAATTATCTATCATAAATTTTAACAAAGATGTTACAGGACTTAAAAATTTACCATTATGATTTAAAATCCTGTCCTATATCCCCATCCCGTGTATTGAAATTTACGATTATGAAATTGAAAATTAAAATGAATTTAAAAATAGACGTGTTATATTTTTCGCTCGTGAGTGATATTTTCCGTATCCTAGTAAGAATTCAAGCCCAATGATCACGTGTGAAGACAATATCCTTGACAAATCCCATTTCTCAAACGAAGCTTGGTTCCACCTTAATGATTTTGCTAACAAACATGGTCCAGTGAATGAATTCACCGAAGATATCGAAAACGTTTTTTACACGATAACGCGTCAACATGTCGTCAACCTATTTAATAACGTGAAACGACGAGTAAGCATTTATATTGAAACCGAAAAAGCTGCCCACTTTGGGCATTTACTCCAACTGTTTGATAAATTCTTCTTTTACTTTTACTGGGAAATATATTTATTTTGCTAGCTTTATTATTATTGATCCAAATTATCACATTAGTCAATACGTTTTAAACAGAAATTTATTTGGCCAGGTATAGACGTCCGTGGAAAACGCAGTATTTTTAATTTTTTTTAATGTGCCGAGATTGTTTGCGCGCATTACGCTAAGTGAACACTCATCTATTGCAACACTTAGAATTCAATCTTGATATGATTAAAGCAAGATTGAGTTGTCAAATGTAGTTGTAGCCAACATAAAGAACAATTCAAAAAAAAAAACATAGTCCTTTAGATTACGTTCTTTATGATCATAGAGTATTTGAAATTACATAAAGCATTAAATTTCATTTAATTGAGCAATAATACGCTTCATTTAAAGTTTTAAATTAACTTTATTTTAGTTATATACTTCTCTGATAGTTCATTAACTTATAGCTGTTCTATTCAAGTTATGTTTAACTTTCAACGCACTATATCGTGTAGAGCAAAAAGTACGCACCTAATAGAAAACCTTTTTATTGTTAATATCTTACGAAGTAACTAAAAGTTATTGAGAATATTATTTTACATATAAATATCAATTTTCAAAGAGAATTCTATTGAAAAAAATGTTTTCTTTAATTTTTCATTATATAATTAACTAATCAAATTAAATGTAATTAAAAAACCTACTCCTAAATCTCAAAGGTTATCAGCTAAAATTTAGTTTGTAGAATGTAGGAACTTCTATATTTTTCTTTTTTTCCACTTTCTGAAACATTAACAATAAACTTTGTCTCCACGGTATTTGGTTAATTTTGTAAGAGAACAAGCAACAAATTTAACAAACTTAGGAAAATCAAAGCCACTTGATTAATAATTTTATTTATACCCAACAATTTTATTTATATACGAAATTCAAGTAATTGATACTTGAAAAAGAAAGAACTATCAGCAGATCATTCCAGCGACTTGCTTATACTTTGATATGAACCATTTTTTCTTATTTTTATGTCTATGTTTTAAATGTTATAAATATTTGCCGAGTTAAATAAATTACTTTGGGATTTACGACACGTACAATAGCTTAGGCACAGATCATAAACATGTCTAGTTTTCATTACCTTAGGACAAGAACCATTATTATTATTTATGTAAATGAATGTTCGCACAAATAAATGTGTGTACAGGCTGATTTAAAATTCGCGAGCTATTCTGGGAATTTCGTTATAAGAAATGAAGTATAACTTTATATTTATCAAAATTTCTTTTTGCACTCACAAATGATCAAAAGTTTTCGATTATTTTGAAAACCTACTAGGTTACTTAAACAAAAATAAATTTAGTAATGACGATTATAGCTTATAAATTGCACCACTTAACAATTCGAAAATAAATTGCATTTTTTCGAAGCAACTTTTGTGTAAAATACGATGGACTTATTTATTCTTATTTGGGAGCTTTTAGGCTATCAGAACACCATCAAATTCATTTTCTAGACAAGTAGTTTTTCTGATTACAGTAATTTGCAAGATATTGTAATGTTTTCCGTGAGCAAAATGTAAGAAGATTTCGAAATGAAATTATTTATAGAAATCAGAGCCATGACAATCGAGAGGGTCCCTGGATACTCTTTTGGTAATTTAAATTGATAGGTGAAACTTTTAATAAGATGTAGAGATGAAATGACTGCTAACCTTGATTTTCGAATTTTCCGGTGCATAAGCCATACGCTGATGTGCTTCTAGCGAAACTCAGCTACTTCAGAATAGTTTAGAGCAACTCATTTCTGAATTTTTGATTTGAAATGTTTAAATAAACATGAGATATCGAGACACAAGACGCCTGGATGACAATAAAATTAGTATCGTTTAAGACCATTGTTTAGTTGCGTTGGAAATTGTTTTAATTCCATTGTCATCTCTAATAATTTTTCCCATTTAAAATATATGATTATCGAAATAGATGCCGAAGCTAATTATTTTTGCTGTAGCATGATGCAGGGACGCAACTGAAGTTGGGATTTTATGCTTTTTGATGACATTCTTAACCACATACAACACACTGAGAATTTTGGCGAGAAAGATTCTCAACTGGAGAAATTACGTTTTTATAAGACTAAAATTTACACTGATTCTCACTGTGGAAAGATTTTACAATAATTTAGAAGTGCTAAGAAATAGAAAATGAAATCGAAATGCAGTTAATATCTGTTTTTCCCAAAATCGTCGTTGGCTGGACTTAGAATATATTCCTACTACTTACGCCCCAAAGATATTTGGCTAGAAAAAGTAATTTTCTTTTAGGAATCACTAGACCCTTAATCTCGATAGGAGAACAAAGTGACATGCCAAGAAGAGATGTGAGAGTGGCGTTGATGACTTTTTACCTCGTAGACGTTTGTTTGTAACATTACAATATATAGGCTGATCTAAACTAACGGCCACTGTTCTTATCTTAGTTGTTATTAGTTCTACGAAGTCAGTTCAATTAAGAAATCAGTAGTGTTTTTATTCCTGCTTAATATGCAGTTAATAGAAAAGCAAAAACCAGAAACATTATTAATTTGCCAATTTAACCGACTTATAATATTAATAAAAATATCAATAGAAAAGGGCTTTGACAGATTAAGTACGAGCTTTTCTTATATGTGGCCAAAATGTCTGGAAGCGCCTAGATATCTCAAGAATTAATAAACGAATATCCTGGTATAGGATTAAAAGAATTTAAGTTATGTTAAATGTAATTGTCTCGACCTTGTACTTTGTTTATTAGATCCAAAGCCAACTTAATTTTCTTTATAAGTAGACGGATCAGTTTTAGGACTTTTGAAAAGAGCTTTTTTTTTCTGAATTCGGCAATGTGGTATATGGTTGTGTTATGTTTAATTACCATATGATAAAAAAATCCCAATAAGATTGAAACAAATCAAGTTCGTATAATTGACGCGAAATGCGACAAAAATTCTTTGGATGTAATCTTAGATTTAACAGAAAACCTTCAAGAAATCAACATGCCAGCTATCTCTGAATCACGACACTACTAAAGCCTTCCTCCTTAACGGAAATAGCGACGTTCTAGCTGTAACAGTATGATGTTAACAAAATTACGCATTGGGACGTTATATCTGGCAAATTTGGACGAACGATGGATATGGAAGCGAAGAGCAATTGAATTGCCAGCTACGTCTCCTGACTTACTCCACTTGATTTTTTCTTGAGGTTCTTGAGGTTGCAAATATTTCGGCGAAAATTTTGATAGATTCCTTATCAAATTTTACCAGACGTCGTTACTACTTCAATAAGAAGAAAGAATAAGCACCTTCTGTAAAATAACTAATTCTTGTCGTGAGGTTCTTTGTTTAATATCAACATTTTTTAGTTATTTGACCTTTTATATTTCGGTCAGAAATTAAAATAAGCATGTTACATTACTGAATTTAGAAAACAATCATAAAACTGGCTCCTCTCCCTATTTAAAGCAGTCAAGTTAGCCTTAGATTTCAAAGTTAAATGAACATACAATAACGAGAAAATTATAATTAATGCTACTTAAATTCCTCTAACTATATACAATTTCAAAGATTTTTTTTGCCATTCTGTAATTATTAGACTAAACTAGACTAAACTATTTAATGTGAAATAAAAGAAATCAGCAGGTGTCTATTAAAAAGATAAGCTTGATGATGCTTTGATATGTTCTAATCACTAATTGCAATTTTGTATCAATTATTTCCCAATTCTTTTAATTATAGTCCCATTTCTATTATTGTGAACATCAGTTGCTACCATCACTTACTTCACTAGCAGACGGGTTTATTTAAGTTACTTTCGTTTATCCTTAGAATCTCAATTATTGACTGCTCTGTTCTACAAGAACTTCTTATCTCAAATATTATAGGTGTTCAAATGGCGATATGAAATTATGTGAAGTGGGTCACGTTGCTATTATAATAAATGATGGCCATGATCGTTTATTGACACTTACAATTAGTTTAGGTTAAGAGGCATGCCAAATCAACGAAAACATTATTTTTAAAATTAGCCAACCATTGTAATTTCAGTGCTAAACATCGGTTGACATCTTAAAAATAACGTTATTGTAACTGCAACAGTCATTTTCATTATGACATAACAATGACTCATGTCACCGACGTTACGGTGTCTACGTCACTTAATTTAATTGTTAATGAGAGACTCTATTTCATTATGACTTGTTTAATAAATATGCGTGAACTACATACATTGATCTGTGTACAAATACGTACTTAAATTTTATATTAAGCAAGCCTATTTTAAAATAAGTAAACGTAGGAAACAATATAAACGTTTTCGTATTCTACTTTAAGGATCAGCTTACCTTCTTGATCGTTCATCATAAGTCCCATTTGCCAGTTTTGCAAAGCATTTCTGATTTCTGCTCGGTCGATGTTGCCTCCCGATCCTACTCGTTCAACAGCTAAGGAAGTGCGCGGAGGCTTTGGAGGTCCAAAAAGCGTAGGTTTGTTTATGTTTGGAACGGGTTTGTCAATGAAAGCGTGAACGTCGACTGCCGCTTCTGTCTGTTGATTCTCCTTACGTTCGGGCAATAGCTGAGGCATACTTAGGGTTCTTTGTTGTGTCAAAACGTTATTTGGGCGAATCGCTGCTGTATTGTTCCAAGTAGGTTTTGTTGGTGCACAGTCTATATCCAGAAGTGGAGCCGAAGGCGGTCGAATTTGTGATGGTTCTTGTGGTCTTTGTTTTACTGGGTTTTGATTTCTTGACTCAATTTGGTTCCTTAGCAAGCAAATCTTCAAACCCGCGCAAAAGCGCTCGAATGTTAGAAGACCGTTTGGAGGGGTTACTTTGCGTAAACTTTCTATAACACCCTTCGGTAATCCTTTAGAGCCATCATCTTGCCATCTGTTTTCTATATCTACAAAATTTACGTGTCCGGTATGCTTATCATCCATAATCTCAAATAAAGTACGCATTGCAGAAACAAATTGTTTTGGTAATCCATCAAGAGTGGACGATGGAGATGACATTGTTTCAATTATTAAAAGAAATACGAAAAAAGAACACACAGTTTGCGCGCAATATTGAGTATTATGTTGTTAAATCCACTTCAATATTAAAAATTAAATTAAAAATATAAACTTATATATATATGTATATATATATATATAACTATAAATACTTTAGTAGTTGCTGCTTAACTGCAATTGATCGTGCGTTGTGTACGATCTTTAAAACACAGGGTTAACGTGGCGTGCTCGACGTTGACCGGCTAGAGCGCGCAGGTAACTAACTGTTGTATTACCTACTGGGCGCGCGACCTTGCAACAACGAGATTGGTGGCGGCAAATGATTTTTTAAATGTTAGTGGGCGAAAGGTGTATCGAAATGAACCTGCGCGAACTTTGCGCGTACTCGAATAGATGAAGGTAGATGCCCTAGATGTGGAGAAAAAGTACTGTCTCGATTCGCACTAACGCAGAAAGAGTTGAAAAATGCATTCCTGTTTGAAATAAGGAATAACGTTTAATAAAAATGTATTAATTTCAACAGTTTAATTGTAAACTTAAGCTGTCCTAATATAAGAGCGTCCAAATTTTTTTTATAGTTTGTGTAAGTATCTCTTAAACATTTAGAAAAAAATATATTCATTGTTAA
Organism: Oryctes borbonicus; assembly: GCA_902654985.2. Lineage (NCBI taxonomy): Eukaryota > Metazoa > Arthropoda > Insecta > Coleoptera > Scarabaeidae > Oryctes > Oryctes borbonicus. The sequence continues at coordinate 24,952,923 of LR736857.1, read as the reverse complement.
TTTTCCATACTTCATTTTTTTACTTGTTTATTATTATTAGGACCATATAAAACAAATGTTAAAATAGTGGTAGTGCAAAACTTGCAGAAGGTTTTATATATAAAAACATTCTGTAAATACATAATATTTATCTTTATTTATAGAAAAGCATATATATATATAACTATTTTAGCTTTAAAATAGCTGGTAAAGATCAATAATATATGTAAAAAAAAATTACGTGAACAAATTACAAAATGAAGTTTAAAGTTAGTATTACTGACGCTACATGGATAAATTTGTTTTTTCCATCAATGTATTAATAAATACATATACAGATTGTTCAAAGTTATCGGTTATCGCTAACTTTGTTATTATTCACGTTTACGATGGTGTTGAGAAAAAAGCAATTGCACATCGCATTTCAACGTTAACTTTTGTTGTTTAATCTCAAATTTCTCTTTGTTTTGTGTAACACCTTTAGCGACTTATAATTGTAATTTTTTGTAGTATTTTTCTCTATTTTAGCTAGTCAATGGAGTTTTTGTATTTATTTTCAAAAGCATCTGTTATCGTCTAGATTTGACTTTCCACCAAACTATAATTTTATTTTCATTTGTCGCTAACTTTTTGGCGGCCACTGTATATTAACGATGATGTTTCCATTTTCCATTGAGGGTTGCTCAGTATCAATTGATGCTATGAAATGAAATGTCTTTGTCCATAGAATTTATTATTTTGAGAGAATACTTGTGATACGTACGATAGTTGATTATGCAACCTATTTCGCATATTACTTGTCCTCTTGTGAAAATTATTTCTTCCTATAAAATCACGTACTCGAATACTGTGGCACCGGAACACTGAAACATTTCTTTCTATTCTGCTCGGTTATTTTGGAGTTAAAAACATCTTCTCTTTCCCATAGGTTCTATTATCTTCTCCACAATTCGATTAACTTTGTATTTTAGGTTATTTCAAATCTCACAAAATAGATCGTGGGGTACTCGTGCCTATTTATTTTTCTTGTGCTCTCGTTTTGTATTTCCTCCTGTATCGCTCTGTTTTGGGATTAACGATATGTTTTTTTTTCACATGAATTCCTTTATCTTCTCCGTAATTAGTCGCACATTTAATATGTTCAATTTACTATGATTATGAACAGACTACAAATGCCGCATACACATCTTGCAATAGTCGTTTCCATAAATTAAGTTTTCTCCCTTTATTTCGCATCCCATATTTAGGTTGTGTATACACTTAGTTATGTCTTCCTATTCTGCTGGATTATTTTGAAGTTGATAACATCTTTCCTTTCAGATAGGTTCCGTTATCTTCCGTGTACTTGGATTGGCTTAAACATGCTATTACTAAAAATTTAATGGTATACGTAGTTGTCACTGCACATACTTTAGGTTATTTCGAATCTTACAAAATAGATCGGAGGATACTCCAGTCGATTTACCTTTTTTCTGTTCTCATTTATATTTCCAAAGTTCCGAAGTTCCGATAATCTTCCCCGTACTTGGATTAACCTCGATAAAGATTTGTTATATGTAGTTGTCGCTGTAGTTTGGGTTATTCAAATTCTTTGTTTACTTACCGATAGAAATTGTAATATTCCTTTATTGTAAGTGTCTGTCTAATTACTTACAACGTTATTTCTCCTTTTATCGTTTGATTACTATCGTTCGGATATTAGGTTGAAGAAACATTCGCGATAAAGATGGCCGTTGTTTGCCTCGCGTTGAGGACCTTTGATTGGAAAGATGGCCGTCGTCCGCCGATTGGGCGGGCGCGGGCACTTCGATCGACTTTCGTTTTGTGGATTTATTTCGTCGGATTCTCCATTATAATAATCATAAACATTTATTTTTGTCTGCACATTTGTTGACGATACTTTTTTCCCTAAATGAAAAATATATTTTTACCATGCATCGTTATGGATCGATGATGAGTGAAAAATTATAATTAGCTACAATTACTCGGGATATTTGAAAAGAAGGATAAACATTTATTCTTCTTGCAGATTTATCAATTTGAAATAGGCAAAGTTTAATTATAGTCGTATATTATATACCAGTTGCAGTCGAGAAATACTTATCGTTCTAAATGTTGACACACTTGTTTAACGGGCTTTCGAAGTTTATCTATTGTTTCTAATTACAGAAAACGTAGCTATTAAGCTAATGTAATATTAAAGCTCAAATGAAATAAGTCCAAATTTTAAAATTGAATCGACAATTGAATTTTTCTCTAATCGGTTAAAAATTGCTTTTTAACTTAGATCACTATTATACCTTACTTCAGTCACATCATATGCTACAGTTTCATTCAATCAGACGGGAGTGAAGCAGTGCTTGTATTTCTTTCTTTTAATGTTGATCGACAAAACCAAAACACCTGAAGATACTCACAAAAAGATTATAAAATATCGTATTTTGCAATGGTCCTTAATAGTTGCCTAAGATGGTCTATCTCGACTGAGACTCAACCCTAAATGAAAATATTAAGCTGGTAACTTATTAAACGGAACTCTAATATACAATTAATGAAGTGAAACAATAATTTACCTTTTGTTTTTGTTGTGCTGTTGTTTTATTATTTATTCCTATTTCCCTATCATCTTGTAGCTAACGGTGCAATTTCTTAAGCCGATGATTGATAACATTCGCAATAACCTGTGTTTCGGAATGGTTAATTACATTATTCCAAATTACTATCAGCGATTACTTGCCTAATGAATTTTTCTTGAAAATATCAAGACACTACAAAAAATCTAGAAAGAAGTTTAAATTACTGTCTAATGAAAGTATATTGTGGTAAAATACAATTATTATCATATAAATTGTATTCTTAAACTTACGGATAAATCTGTATGCGTTGCTCTATATCATATCATTGCTTTGACGTTAAGCTGTACCAAACCAAATGAAACTAACGTATGAAACAATCTATAAATACTGCGGCTTACAACGGCGGTTGTAACCTATTCCATATATATGTGCAGGAAGATTTTCCCATGTACAGTAATTAATAAATACGTGCGTTTGATATAGTATATATATTATCAGCTCTCTTTAGAGATACGAACACTGCATTCACAATTCCTTAAGGCGACCGATGAATTTCCTGTGATAATAACAGTCTTTCATGTATGCTCTGGACTGCTTCAAATACAAATATTTGCTTTATGCCGTTTTCATCCAGATTTTCATATCTGAATCGCTTACAATGTCATAGCTTCTCAAATAAATCAATTACCGTACGATACTTTTCTTTTCAAACGACCATTTCAGCGAGTAAAATACAGTTTCGTACTGGATTCTACCTGAAACATTGTTTTCAATATTTCGCGATTAAGCGTTCGAAGTAAGTACGTTCGCAATCGATGTTAATGACCCATGCTGACCCGCGAAATTCGGATACGTGGAAAGCGGATTCTTGCAAAATAAAGATTCCGTCTCATAACATCCTACTCCCTCTGGAAATGCGGAGTTCTTATTCCTCTTCGCTTAATAACGTTACGTTCTGGATACGCTGGGACGGCCATTTTGTCATCATCATCATATTACGCTTTCCCTTCTGAAATGAGGAAAACTCACCATTCGTAGTTATATAATCGTCTGCAACATTCGATGTTCTCGCCTGCGGTTTCCCCGGAAAGCGTAAAACGGATTAATTTTTCGCCGAACCAAATGCCACTATCAACCTACCTCTTTCTCGTATTATGTTTTCCAAATAGTTATTTTTATTTATATTTTTCAAATAACAAATCATTGAAAAAATTTTCGGTTTGATGTAGAAAATAACGATAAAAGTAATATCGGAATAATTAAACGACGAAAACGACGGATTCTATACCCTGTACCCTTAATAAACTCGTCCATTCTCTAGCTTGACTGCAGCTCGATTTATATAATGAATACTTACACTTGGCTTGATTTAAAATTTCAATTTCGAATTCGGAATAAAAACTCTTCGGAAGGGATGCTAGCCGCATCGTGGGTTCTCATAAAGGCGATCCCATTCGTCGGAAAGCCGTTTCTCGTCGCGAGAATGCGGAAAATACCAATTTTTTTCTCGCGTATTCTGACCGTTCGACCTGACGCGACTACCGCTTATGGTGTTGCTTTTTTCCCACTGAGGGGTAGAAAATTTTTCGCGGGCCCGTACTCGCTCGTATATCGAAATCGAAAAGTCGCTTCAGGTTACCAGACACTTCGAAGATGTCGTTCGGCGTACGAACTATTCCCCGCGTTTAATGAATTACATACCGAGATTGAAAGCACAGTATGGATGCAAATCTACTCTACGTTGTGATAATGGGGGAGAATTCTCTTCAAATAGATTTAAAAGGTTCTGTTAAAATAATGGAATTAGAATTGAATATACAGCGCCCTACAGCCCTCAGAAGAACGGAGTGAAAGAATGAATAGAACATTGACTCGATAAGGTTAGAACCATGTTCGTAGAAACACGGTTATTTAAGCATCTTTTGAGAGAAGCTATTCGCACAACAGCATGTCAGTTAAATAGATTTCCAACTTCCGCATTATTTGACAAAATTCCAACTAAGATTTATCTTCAAAAGACTGAAAGTTTTCAGATCAAAGATATGGGCAGTGACTTTATCAAAACAAAATAAGCTGAAACCTAGAGAAAAATCAATAAGATTTGTAGGCTATAACTCAAATGGATACAGATTATGGGATCCTCCCACAAATACAATAACAATATCAAGGTCACTTTTGATGAAAATAATACAATGCTTACGGAAAGTGAAGAGAAGAAAGAAGAGGAAATCGGCAAAAATGGAAGGTATGTAATAGATCAAGAAGATGAGCCACAAGATAATGTTAGAACTGAAGTTAGTACACCGAAAGAGGAACAAAACAAGACAAATGCCAATGACGATAACCAAGAAGAACATAGAGAATAAGGAAACTACTTACTAAATTCGAAGAATGAATGAAAACTATACAGCATATTGTCTAATTACTGAGGCAGCATCATACAACAAAGCAATGAACTCAGGTTCTGAAGGGTTTAATGAGATACGAAAAGAGATAGAGGCACATACATATTTTAAGACATGGATCCAGATAGATTTACCAAAAGGAGTAAAACCAATACCAACCAAGTGGGTATTTTGTACAAAAGTCGACGGAACAAAAAAGGTAAAGGAGATTGGTAGCAAAAGGCTTCCAAGAGGATTGCAATTATAATGTGTACGTACCAGTCGCAAAGCTTCCAAATATAAGGCTTATTTTATCTTTAGTCCTACAAAATGATTGGGATGTTACACAGCTGGATGTATCAACGGCCTTTATAAATGGAAATCTCGACACGGAAGTTTACATTGAAAGACCAGAAGGTGCTGAAGTACAACAAAAAGTCCTAAAGCTACAAAAAGCACTTTATGAACTAAGAAGTGCTCCGAGATGCTGGAATAGTAGACTTAATCAGTTTGCAAAGCTTCAAAATTTAGGAAGATCAAATAACGATGTGTGTTTATGTATTGGAGTTAATGTGTGGTTGCTACTATGGGTTGATGATATTTTGTTATTCGGCCGTAAGGAAAAGGTACATGGAGTGGTAGAAAGATTAAAAATGGAATTGAGTGCCAAAGACATTGGTGATTTAAGTGTTTCATCGGAACAGAAGTTATGAAGATCAAAGATGTATTAAAAATCTCCCAACACAGCTTAATAGACAAACTATTGATCAAATACAAAATGGTAGGTTGTTAAACTGCTCCTACACCAACAGAAAATAAATTTGAAGTCAATTAAAATGAGTCAATAGTAAACGAACCATATAAAGAATTAGTAGGGGCTCTGACGTATCTTTCGCAATTGAGTCAACCAGATATAACATACGTTACTTCTTAGCAGATTCTAAAAAAAACCAACACAATCGCTGTGGACGGCAGCAAAACGTTTTCTACGTTACCTAAAGGGTATGCTTAACATATAGATAATAATGTCCAGAGTAAATCGACACAATAATAGCATACATAGATGCAGACTGCGCTTGTGACAAGATTGATAGGAAAAGTGTAAATGGCATGCCAACATTTCATTGTGGAAATCTAATTTGAACTTAAAATTGGGAGGGGGTGTTAAGGTTTTGCATCAGTGACCAACTTCACACCAGACATATATACACAAGTGCTCGAACTGTAACAGGTGACACAACCATCTAGACACTACAGAATAATAATAAAGCAAGTAAAGTAGAAGGTATAACTTTATTTAACCTTTAAATGTAAGTCAAATTATCAGATAGCCTTTAGTACTGCCTGACTGTCACTGAATATAGTTATGGTTGCAGCTCGTATCCCTATCTCTAGGTTCTTTATGACGCACAAGTTCAGAGCGGAGATATCTGCTGTTGGTGTGGAGTCCTGTAGGGATTTTAAGGTGATAATTAGGGCCACTAATGTATTCTAATTCTACTGCTGGCAACGTAATATTAAGTACTTGATTTTGCAATTGTCGTTTGGCCTGACATTTATTTATATGTCTTAACATAATAATATATTTGTACAGGTAGTGCATAAAATAATATGTGACTTTTCCAGAAAAATTTAAAGAAATGCGCTGACAATAAGACATTAATCTTTATAGTTTCTAATATTGCAATTGCATATATATAATTTAGGTATGCAAATTACAGAACAATTTTTTATTTGAAAAAGTAATAGGAGGTCTTATAAGTAACATCTCGATTTATAATACGCAAGGCATAATTTCTCGAAAACCGATTTTTAAAAAATATTTTACCATATACTTACCGTTTCAAGAATCGTGACACATTAAAGTTATGTTTTTTAAATTGAACACCACAATATATTGATTCATTTTCTAATTATAAATGAAAAATAGACTCATACTTCTCAAGATTTCCCATAACGATACAATTAATATATTTTTAAAAATGTAAGGTTCGTAAAAAATGAATGTTGGAATAGATTAATTTAAAGAACACTGCGTTTATTTATGAATTGGAGATTGTTTGGAGTATTTATTGCGAAATTTTCGAGAATTAAATGTTGTACTGTTGTCCAAGAAGCTACGATATATCACTAGAAACTTCAATCATGTATAACGTCGTTATTTTAATTTAAATAAGGGTATATTTTTTATATATATGAATAACAAATTTAATTACCTTAGCTTCACTAGTATTAGAAAGATGGACACGAAAACAGTCAGAATTCTGGTAAACGTATAGAGCAAATTAAGAATGCAAATGAAAGAGACATTGCTTTATCTATGAGAGCTGGAAATGTATAAATAACCTGATTTTCTTGTTTTTGTCTTATTCACTGAAGAAGCTACTTTTGTAGCAAATAAAGTTATGTTTGAAGCAAGTGAGAGATCAAAGGAATAGATGGATAGATAGATTTGCGACATTGTGAGACTAAATAGAGAAAAATATGAAAAAAAAAAACAAACTGTGGTTGTTTTGAAGAAGTGCAGCACAATTGGTCAGAGACAAGAACGGAAATATATAACGTTAACAAAAATGAAAAAAAAATAATTGGTAATAAAAAAATATTTATGATTTTCATGTTTGATGATTCACGTGGCAAGTTTCTACTTGCCGGCCGGACTCAAAGATTGGTCTTGAATTTGAAATATTGTGCTTTCTAGTCTTCCCTAAGTGATACGGCAAATTCTCCACGTGGTTGTCATCATAAAAAATCTAAGCTATCAAATGAATAATAAATAAAGGTTAGTTTATGATCAGAACTTTGATAGTTAAAGTTAATTAAAATAAACGAAAAGCATTTTTAAATTTAAAGTACCGCGTGATATTATAGTTAAGTTTTGATCTAGTTAAATCGAAAAAGAAAAGAAACTAGGCAGGATTCATCTATCTCTAAGGAATACGAAACTCGCTTACTACATTGAGAGAACTAATCTCCGACTATATATGGATTGCCCAAAATATACAAAGCTGAGAATCCGCTAGGGCACGTGTGCATCGCCTAGCTATGAATTAGCCAAACGTTCAATTATGTGAAGAACTCCTTAAACAATACGAAGTAATAAGAAACGAAATGTTAGTTAATTTCTATGTCGAGTCGATGTTTACCAATGTAGGCATCAGTAAAAGAAATATTTTAAATTATTAAACAGCAACTAGTATCAGAAGGACTACAGGAGGATTTAATTACCATAGCAAGGCATTAACTTCAACCTGCTTATAATGGAATTTTACAGACAAAAAAGCGGCGCTGCCATAAGATCACCGCTGTTACATGTCGTACCAAACATCTTCATGGAAAATGATAGTAAGGACTGTGGCGTAGTATGGTAAACAACACATAAGTATCGGCACCCTCCGCACCACACGTGCTGCGGGGGGTGCCGATACTTATGTGTTGTTTATCTTCATGGAAGGTTTTGAACAAAAAGCCATCGATTCCAATAACAACAAACCCAAACGGATGGATAGTTCACTGCACCTTCGTTACGGATGAGAAGCACTACATGAATTACTTCAATACGTCAACAGCCGCAATAGCATCACGTTAACTATGGAGACTGAAGAAAACGGCGCTCTCTTTTCTAGGCATGCTCGTGAAACGTACCATCAAAAGACTAAGTACATCGTATATCGCAAAAAGAGACACACGGAACGTTAAATACAACACGTAAAGAATTCGTTTTAGGAGAATGATTATAAATAGAAAAACATGTTAAAAACCATCCAGACAAAGGGGAATACGGAAAAGACGGATTTGCAATAACAACCAGACACATACTCCATAGTTACTGACAGGCTGAATAAAATACTAGAGAAAAAGAAAATCACCTTATGTTCAATTTAAAAAAAAATCTGATATATAACACTTGAAACATCCTATATCATATACATATATCGCGAACTAAACATTTTATTTTTGCGTCATCGTATATTAAATCCGGAAAATCTTTAATAAACTCATTCACTTTATCTGACAATGGCCATTTCCTTGATCCACTTATCGACGACATTTTATTACGTATAAGGTATATGCCGCACTCCGCTACGCTCGCGTGCATTCCAACCGGCCGCCAAACACATACTGGATGCGTTACTATTGCAGTAAGATCGCTTCGCATATGTGACGAATCACACACCTGAACAACCACTTCTATACCGACGCCTGTGAAGCATACGAGAAGCGGTGAACTTTACTAATTACTAATGACTCATATAACAATCGTAACAATGAACTACTTTACTAGTTTATGACTTGTAGTCAAATTATACAGCCTCGCTCATATGTATTGGGCTCAAATTCAACCGCTCCACTCAAACTCCCACTTACTCTGGCCTCAGTCAAGTGCTTCCTCAACTTGCTTATAAAAATTCGTCATCTATTAGAGGCATCATGTAGGTTTCGCGCGCGAACGGAGATTTTTCAAGTTCATTTATACAGTCACAGTACATATGCTTTTCGTTGTGCCCTTGTTTCGTGAATAATTTTTAAAATATACACATATAATGTATAAATACCATTAAACTAATATTTTTAATTTGTTTAACAAACAAGTTGGAATATTTCTTGTAATTTATAAGCAACTTCTTCTAAATATTTTTTTTTTGTTTTCTTGCCATTTCTCCCAGAAACATCTATTATATTCTTGAACTGAATTCTTGACTGATATTTTGTAGATCACCGCATACTCTGAAAATAATTTACATTTCATTAATTTTCATTGTGAACTCTCGGTATTCTACTAGAACTGAAACCTTTCCGTTGTATAAAATCTAGAATTTTATAATAGAGAGTACTGGACCACCTTTACGATTTTATTTGCCGTGAGTAAATATTAATGCAAATATTAATTTAATATATGTGTCTCTGTAGAATCCATAATTCAGTATTGTTATATCTTTCTAATGGATTATCTAAGTCACGCAGTTTGTTTCTGAAAATTCATTCTTTTAAATAACATAAAATAGCAAATGATTATACGGTAGTATGGCAAACAACATGAAATAAGTTGTTTCTCATATGTAGGTATTTACCTTGGTATAGCATTATAAAGGTTACCTACCACATATTGAATAAATCAATTGAAATCTTTATTTATACATGCATCCATAGTTGTTTAAACTACCAGAAAACGTTTGAAACAAATAAAAAACTTTTTTGTAAATAGCAATATAATTAAAACCAAATAGTTTTCTTTCACTCAAGTCCATGTTCACGTGCACTTTAGATTTTCTCAGATTTGTCGCTTAAGTGGAATACAAGTCGAGTGTCTACTTAGATATGTTTCGTTTCTGAATACCATTTACTTCACTTGAGCGTGAGCCGAGTTCAGCCGCCACTTAGGTTTTCTTCTTGAATTTGGCCTTTAGACTCATACTGCACCCAAATAGTGAGTATTTAGGCATGGTATGAAAGATACATGGAAATGTTTACAACTTAGAACTTAGCTTACAAATATTGATTTTTTTTTACTCTTATAACAGCACGTACTATTTACGGCTACAAGATTATAACATGCTTTCTCCGATAGCGTACTCCAGGCTTTTTTCGTTTGACCTCATCTTAATCCAATTTTAATAATTATTTTTTTGGCTAATAAAAGACGTTTTCTTCGGTGCTCTTCTGTCACGACCACGTAAATCGACATTTCTTCTAACTGTTTGCGCAGGAATGGCAATGGCAATGAATGTCTAAGTGAGCAAGGCTGTATATGATCAAAATATGTACCGACTAGTAGGAAATAAACGGAACGCTGTAGCTAAGATTATCACTCGGAGCACATTTTTTATTTTTATTTTTTATTATTTAATGATTGGTTTTATTGGAGCTTTCACTAATTTCTAAAAATGCATCGTTAATTCCTGCATCTGTAAAGTTATTTCTGAACTCGGGAGGCCTAATTTATTAATCTCTTCTTGGTTCTTTCAGATGCGACGGATTAACTGCAAAGCAAATACTCATATAAATATTGTACGAACCTGGTCGGCCCATCCATCTCCCCATGTTAAATGGTAAATAAAAATATGTAGTAATAAAAATGGAATTTATTTATATACAATAGAATAATAATTAATATAAACTATATTTATCTATAACAACAATATATACAAGAGTAATACATCAAAAATATATGGATAATAATAAATTAATCGAGATGATAGTTCAGAATTTGGACGTAGCTGACCAGCAGCGCGCGGATATTGCGGTATCTTTGTCTTGTAATTTGAAAGAGAAGAGCCATTCTCCTAGGTACTATCAACAATTAGATTCAGTCCTTGGGGTGCACAGTTGCTGGAGGACTCGCTGTTCTATTTGCTGTACATAAAAAAAGATTTGTTAAAATTGCAATAGCAATTAGTTGTTTATTTCGGATAACCAGTCTTGTTAGAGTCAAAATAGTAAAAGTTCAGTAAATTTAATAATATCACTTAAGTATATTTATCCGACCAGTTGTACGAAATAAACAATGAATTCCTCGTTACAGGTTCGTCATTCAATCCAGTAAATTACTAAAATCCATTATAAACTGTAGTTAGCTGAAGTAGAATCTGTTATTAAGGGAAAGGTGTTAGCGTGTACTTAATATGAATCCATGTAAGAACCAAAGGTACGTTTGGTACACCGGCTGTGGTTGTAAATATATATTCCATCAAAACAAACCTGAGAAATCACTATTATTGTTAACTTTTGGAAGATCTTTATTAAATATAATTATTCAGCTGTTGTAATAGGGTTTTTACTCTGCTATATTAAACATTTTTTTGTATACAGAATAGTCAGCTTTGGTTATTTCTGATGACATGCCTTGTATTTTAATGCATAATCATAATGTAATGCATTTGATTCCGAGTAAGTTTTATTTAAAACATTCAAATTATGTAGTTAAGAAAATAGAGCATATTGAAGTAAATGGTACGTTTAGTACTTCAAACTGAGCATTGTATAAGAAGAAAGTAAGATATTATTTGCATGTTTGTGTATGAGCAGGCGATTTTCTCGTTCTTTTTCCGACAAATCAACAAATAAATAATATTTTTCGTCTTTCTTAACTTAAAGCATAACATATATAGTATAGTTGTAATCGCCTTTCGATTACCTTTCCAAAAATGTAATATACAGGATGTTCTGCTTAAAATATGAAAGTTGACGTCACTTGCCGTGACATCGGACATCGGAATAGTTGAATGGACAATAACGTCAAAAGTGAGTTCACAAAAAATAGAAATAGACCTATTTTCGAAAAACGCTAGCTTCTGTCGTTTAAATGTTAATATGGGAGGATACTTTAGGACGTTATTGCATACGTAATAAGAAGTGCTATAGTCAATATGGATTGAAATTCGCTATCGTATCGAAACTTATGGCTCATTAGTTTTTTCTCCTGACGTTCGTTTGAATATTAATAAAAATACATTTCAGGTTTTATTTAATTTAATTTGATTTACTGCTTTTTAAATTGTTTAGTATTTTGCGATAACACGCAGCAAGTCCATATAAATGCAGTATAGATAAATATTCTGTAAAACGATATTTACAAATATTGTAATAAAATAATTTCATTTGGTAAGTTGATAAATTGATATCTCAACGTATATAATTTTTTTACAAGAGGCTTTTGACAGTTTTACCTGTCTCAGATTCCTGCTAATTCAATTTTTACTACAACTGAATGTTTAATAAATCTTTATAATTACTATTTTAAAGCTTAAACACGGCTACGCACAAAATGGAAATTATCGGTACTTTTCTCTCTTCTTACAATACAAAATTTAAATCCTCTTTGGTCCTAACGCAATATTATGAGCGAATTGATGATTGTTCAGTTCTTCCTTATTATTCAGGTTTTTATATTCAATTCTGTTTTGTATATGGTACCGATGGCGGATATGGTGTATTGAACACCCCAACGCCTTTCTCTTCCAAGATCACTTAAGTTGTCAACTCAATTTTGAAATCTCAAAACCCACGATGAATAATAAATATAAGGTGGTAAAATTGCTAGTGTTAAAGCTAAATTTACACTTCATGTTCTTGGTACAAAAAAATACGAAAATATAAAGTCGAATTTTGATACAAAGTGAAAATTTAATTTATCCTTATATAAAATCATATTGGGTGCAAGTGCGCACGTAATATTGTTTAGTTGTTATCCACATTTTGATTAAATAATGTTTAATGCATAAGATTAAGTAGAACGTGTTAGGAAAATTTCGAGAAGTGGTTCTAACATTATAATACTATTTAAAACTTAGAATTAGTAAAGTCCAAAAAAGATTCATAAGTAATAATCAGTGAACCCATTGGTGTGTGGTGGTTATTATTAATTTATGAATATCTGTAGAAGGTAACAATTGTTTAAATTGTTAGGTGAAAACAAATCAAAGGTTATATCGAGGTTAGTGTTCATGTCATGCACTACTTATACTAGTACTATATGGAAGCGGATCGAAATTAGGCAGAAAAGAAACAAAGAAACACCCATAATTGACCACCACCAACTCCTCGTCTTACCCTATAAATGTTTTTGTTCCTTTGATGTCTAGCAACTAATTCGAGTTCCGATAAGTAAGCTAAGCTTTCTGATTTAATTATGGCACCCTCAAGTTCGGGACCTAATTTTGGCACATTTCTCTTCTTTCGCAATAACGATTTAACATTCCATGCGTGAGCTGAATTTACCGAAAGTCTTCTCTCCATTTCTTGTCCCAATTTTTCATCGTCACTTCGATAATCGGTTGAGAATATGTTAAAATCAAAATGTTCAGGTTCATCATTTATACTATCCGTCTCTGTGTTACTGCGATCATTAGCGTTTTTACGATCAATATGTACAACGCTGTTATTGCTATGGAGGTCAAATTCATTAAGGATTGTAGAATTATGGGTAGGTACAAAAAGGCGTTCATTGTTAGGAGCAATATTGACTAGCGTGACATTTTTGGTTTTCGGAGACTCACCCGGATACAAAGAAATAACAGCTGCGGATTTGGTGTTGTGTATAGTATAGGACATGGGTTTGTTGTTGGTGGCACCCTCTATATCGTGGTTGCTACTGCTCACCGAAGAAGTCGTTGACCAATTAGGCGTCTTGTGACTAGGTGAACTATACCCGGACGTGCTTTGCGACTGGGAATTTTGGATGATAACTTGCGTACCCTTACCGTTTATAATTGGTTTAAACGTAGTCATCTCCGGTTGGCACTCGTTCAACGGTGAAGCGATTTCCGCCATGGACCCTACAGCACTTAGCGTTTTTTCGCTTTCACTTGCATCGCTGTTCCTCCATACAGTTAAAGATCTGTCTTCCTTTTCTCCGAACACTTTTGGCTCAGACGGTGTTTCGATCGTATTCGGACTTTCTAAATCTTGGATGAGTTGGAGAGCTGCTTCCAGTTCTTTCGAAAACTCAGCATCGCTATTTTTCGATTGCGTCTTTTCAGAACTGGTTATGCTTTCACTGTTACTTGATGGAGATATTTGATTCGAAGATTCTTTCTTACCCACGATAGCTTTCTGAAGTTCCTTCATTAGAGATGCGTACTGCACTTTCTCAACGTTTGGACTGACGGGTTCTCTTCTAGTTGCAATAGGTTGTGGTGCTTGATATTGAGGACCTTCTTCAGATTTATTACTTAAAGCACTATTTAACCTCGATCGATAAATTTCAGGATCCGTTAATTTCTGTAAATATTCGTAAATAGGTGGATTATTTAAGCTGACCTGGGAGGAACTAGCAGAAAGAGCAACGGGCGAAGCAGACCTAGAAAAACTCTTCATGTAACAGAGTTTTCTGTCGCTGTTACTATTACTATCATCAGAGGCTTCTTCAATATGTACTACAGGATTGTCGATAAGATGAGCTGTGTCGCTTATAATTCCGTTCTCAACACCACTTCTTCTCCTTGTACTTGTAATCGAAGCCCTCGGCGTACTTTCTTCCGGAATCTGTAGATAGGGCGATGTTTCTACGTGATTAGTAGATGTCGCTGCCGTTGCGATTACGCCGGTGTCTGCATCGTACACCCAGCTCTGCGGGTACGCGTTGTAAACTGTGTGAGGTTTCGAAGATTTGCGCTGAAATAACGAAAGAAAACAAAAGTGTGGGAATCTGCTTTTTCTTGACATTTCATTGTGGTTCGTGCTGTTGGCACAACAAAAGAATATGTTGCGTAATATATATTTACCCTGGGAATGATGTACTCGATGTCGGAGACTTGCTCGTGTGAACCGCGAATTTTCTTCTTCTCTTGTTTCGGAATCGTCTGCATTGAACAAAATGCTAGTTGACTATCCAGAAACGATACAATGATCACTAATGCCGACGAGGCTCGGGTAGCTGTATTGGCTGTAACAGATACGAAATGAAATAACGTTTCCGTGAAACCGATTTCTCATTTTACTAGTATAAGAAGGACAAAAACGAGTTTTACTGGAATCAATTGATAATATTTATTTAATACGGTTTCGTATTATGTAAATGAATAACAAAAATTTCAAGCAATATGATGTAAGTAGCAGTATGCATAAGACCTATATATTTTTATATAACATTATACCTATAATATTTACGAAGAATCGGGATTGTTTGTAATTTTTTCTGCCTCTTGTCTTTAAAAATCCAAACTATGATGTTGAGTATCATTTAGGAAATAATACTCGTTCAAAAATCACTTTAATTTTTGTAAAATAATTCTGTTCGTACTGATACGTGTGTACATACATAATGATTATTGTGTAACTTTTTAAAAATCTTGAATAGCATGTGTGAACCTTGAGTTTGTTTACGAATTATTTTGTTATGTAAAGTTTATATTTCTACATGCGCATACAAGCTTGGCCATATGTGTTAGACATCTGGGAAAGGTCAATATATATATATATATATATATATATATTACTGTTAAACTAAGATTTTAGTCCATAATCGAAGTGTACCTTGTAAGTAATGAGCAAAAAGAAGCCCCAATTGGTTACCAATCAAACATTTGTGTCATATATTGAAAATTAAGACAGTGAAATCCTTAAAGTGTGAAATACTATAATCGGGAGAGGATTATATAATTTTGGCTTTTTTGCATGTGTATCAGACATCCACTATGTTTATCAGTTATAGGTGCAATACGTATAAAGAATAAAATAAGTCTTTATCCAATTGAAGTGATTTTTACAGCACATTATTTTTTTTAAATATACATTATTTTAGACCGCCAATTATAACAATCCTCCCTCGTCTCAACTTTGAAGAAACATTCGATTAAAGATCAATTGAGTCTACAGTGATCACAATAATAACGGCACTATATCACTTGGACTATACACCAAAATGTCATTAACATCTTCAAATTTAGGTATAAATATCTGGGGATAGGAATTAACTATGGCAACTTTCACATATACTACCACTAACGTTGTGACAAGATTCAAAAACGTCCAAATGATGTGAGTTGTTCCAGAATCTATTAAAAATTGTACGATTGTGAAACAGCGTCAGCGCGCTGTGGTCATACAGCACATGCTGTATTATATATCCAAATATTTTTTAATACAACCGGTATACGCACACTCGCACAGTCTTAGGACCCAAATACATGAGCAGCAACAAGTTGCCGCATTAGGCAGCTTGGAACTGTTACAGTTCAGGGGGCCATTATTTCCAATGCAACGGCGCAACGAGCTGCTGATCTAAGCAGCACCTGTCAACTTGCTGCTCGACTGCACCGTGCACTTGACAATTGTGAATCGCTTTCAGTTGTCGGGGAAAAAAGAAACATGTATGCAACTCCCGTCATCATCAAATTACAGTATTTATAACCTCACTTTTTACACATATGTTATTAATTGTATGCATTGAATTTTGGTACAAGTTATTTGTGTTGATTAGGAATATGTAAAGTAAAAACTAAAATGAACAACAGATCGCCTTTTTCGATGTAATTTACAAAGTGGAGTTTTTTTTGTTTGTTGTGCTTAAGGTTATAAAAATCCAATCAATGTTATGACTAAAGTTCGCCATTTTCCGTGCGCTTCACGAAATTGGCAGAGACTAGACATACTCGTGTTTATTCGTCTCATGAGAATGGGTTCGTGTTGCCTACTGGTTTCCCCGAGAGTCGACAAGAGGGTCGTGAAGCACAAGGAAAGTGGCGAACTTTTGTTATGACATATAAACCTTCTAATATAAACATACATCCGTATGAATTTTATTGTGTTAATTTTTGTTACTGTATACACAAGAACTTTACTTAGTGCGAAAGCTCGTTGCAGTTCATGTGCATGACTGTATTTGAAACAAAAATCCACCGTACCGCGACAGCCTCAAGCTGCCAACTGCGGCAGCTCGTTGCGGGTCCTGATAGTAGCATAAATGCTGAATTTTCTCGGAATGCGTGATACATATGGATACGACTGTATATATCAGTGTACAGTGTGTTAAAGTTCTTTGAATATTTTAACATGCAAGAAAGTTTTCATATAGGTTCGAAAATTGGCCTATCAGATTATTTGTAATAGTCGATGATTTAATAAATCAATTGTTATTTAGTAATAATCATAATAATAATTTTCCGATTCTCCCAAACTCCTTTCTGTTACCAGTTGTTAATTAATTAGTAATTTGCCTTTTAGCTAATGAATTGTATTTATATAATGCTTTAAAATTGTGAGTAAAGTTGTACATTGTAAAGTTGGGCGGTAACTGTTGCGTGACAATTACCGCCAACATTGGAAATGCAACCTTAACAGTCATGTTTTACGTTCGTTTGTTGTCTTCGTTACAAATATACACCGTCATGCTACTGTTCTCATGATCGCTTTAAATCAATGATTCCGTGAGTAACTCACACGACTACGATGAACGCTATTAGGTATTAACACAATATTGTTAGGGCGCATCTACCGGGTTCGACAATGAAGCGGGATGATTTAAAATTTTAATTATTTCTCAAAAAAATTTTTCTTATTGATTAACCGTGTATAATATAAAGTACAAGAACAGCATTTGGCGTACAATAAAAAAAAAGTATTTTTTAAACACTACGTTTGCCAAATGTCCTCCATGGAAATTTATGCATTCGTGTAGTCGAAGCAGGAAATTTTGCATGACCACACGCAGCTTATTGACGGGTATTGCATCAATTTCCTCTCGAATGCGTTGCATGAATACTTGGATAGTTCTGGGTGGATAGGGCTCGAATTTTGACTTTTAGGTACCCCCATAAACAGTAGTCGCAAGCCGATAAATGGGAGGCTAAACGATATTCCGTTGCAAGAAATGGCGCACCCTGGGAACAAAGCATTGACAGCATCTGTTGAAATTCTTGCAGTGTGATTTGTTGCCCCATCTTGCTGGAAAAGTGTGTATTCATTCAATGGAAAATGGACAAGTTGCGCATTTTCAAACTCATTCTCGAAAAAAGAAAAAAAACGGGCCGATCTGAATTTTGTACGGATAAAAATGGCGTCGAAAAACGCGACGCGTTTGAATAATACTCTCGTTATTCTGATAATGCGAAGCCGCGTTATTCACCCGTCCAACGATTTATTGTCAACCAAACGGTAGGATGCGCTGATAATGGGGGTCCAACGACATTCGTACCCACTACCAACTTACGAGCTCTAAAGTTCACTTCAAATCATCCGGTTTCATTGCCGGACCCTGTACTTTACGGGGTATTAAGAAATTTATTTCAAAAGTCTGTTACTATTTACGAGTTTCAAACCAAACAAGACATATAAAAAATATTTTCATATTCCAGGCCAAGTGTAACAACTTGTCAGTCAGTAAATTATTCGGCCTTAAAAAATTTGTTTGGTTGTTTGTTCCGTTTAATAATGTGAGTAAGGTAAACATATTTCAACAAATTAGGGAGTGATGATCTAACAGGTTGAGTTAAGTAAAAGTAAACTAAAATATTAATTGTACTATAAAAGTTCACCCTCATCCTATAATCATAGTCTCGTTACCGTAATTGATGAGCACTTGGTACTGGTGGGCAGATAGTAGTTTTTCCATGTCCGCAATGAAATAACCCCATTCGCTCAATACTGTATTGACGGAATTTACAATTAGAATCGAGACAGCCATGTATAACAGAAGTTCTTGACGCCGGGTAGATAATTGACCAAAACATGCGACCATGCCACCGCCGATGCCCACGAATATGTTCTGAAAATGAAGAAGTAAAAAATAAAGGTACGTGAAATGAATGAGTAGTATAAACATTTGCCGTAGATAATTCAATAATTTAACACGGAAGATCCTAGGTGTTTGAATAGCTTTCATATATTGGTTACCCGTACAAATTTACAGATTATAATGGCCTCTATTGTAACTTCAGACTTTTCTGATAAAATGTAGATTAATTATAACACTTCGATTTCTTCATGAATATCCGTTTCCATCTTTTTAGAATTGAAGTTTGGTAATTCTTCAATGGCTTATGCAACCGAAATTACGATACGATACGAAATTGCGATACGTAATGTGGAGTTTTTCCTAAATAATTTTCAATTTATATTTTAGTGTGCACTGTTATTATTTTTTTAACTTTAATCGTCATCTAGTTAAGTATATTTTTAAAAAATACTAGGTATATGTATATGTATATATATATATATATATATATATATATATATATATATATATATATATATATATATATATATAAATTCTACATAAAAGTTAGAAGAAATAAAAATAGTCTTACTCATATGCAGTATTATTTAGAGCGAAGCAGCATAAGAAACGGATACACATAGCCCAGTATTCACCAACTTATAATTAAGCCTGCAGAAACGAGTGCACTTCACGAAGATGATTCTTCACGAAATTAGCAGAGTTAGAGTTAGTTTAAATTCTAGGGCTAATAATTAATTAGAAAGGAACCTTAGCTATGTATCGTTCAAGCTACATGAGTTAATAACAATATTATGTTGTGTTGATAAACTTCAATTGTGTGTGTTCAAGTATGTATTTCGTGCTTCATCATTGCATCGTTCATCATCGTGCATCATTCATTCATCTCTTTGTAAGAACACTCCCGCAATTTCGTATCTTCTAATAAGGCAATTATTTTTCTCAGAGAATACTTGAGTACTTTCGAAAATAGATTGTCTCCGAAATGCTTCAGCCTAAGTACCTTTAGTTCTTCACAAGTGCACATCATATTCAAATTAGTTGTGTCTAATTAGGTTAACAGAAAACATCTCCATTGCCTAATAGAGCTTTGGTGTGGAGTTGATCTTACCTTACCGTACTTCATCTTACTAAGACCATATCTCCCTTCTATTAGGTGTTTCCTGGAACTCTCCTTGGCTAGGTCGTCGGCTAATATATTTCCCTTAGTATACCCATGTCTCGGCACCCAGACCAAAGATACCTTATTATCTTGTGCCAGACTATTGAGGGATTGTTCACACTTCTTTACCAGTTTTGACCTCATCATTCATAACTCTCCTGATGGCGATTTGGCTATCAGTCATTATGTTTATTTTAATATTCGTGCGGCGTCTTTTTTAAGTGACAGAGTAGATAGCAATTGCATATATTTCTGTCCAGAAAACCGTTGAATGCTTTCTAAAGCTCCGCCTTCACAACACATTAGCTTCGTGCGTTTTGCACTAGTGAATGAAAAGAAAGAAAATAGGCGTGTTTAACGTTTCGATAATATGTGTATTATCTTCTTCAGAAAACGAAACTCATTAAGAAAAGTTATTGAAGAGTATTATGAAGAATCGAAGTATTGTTACATTTTTTAAATATTTATACATTGTGAATTTAGTTTAAACCTGAAATAATGGATTTTAAGTTACCGAAACAAAATAAAGACCGTTAAAAAGATAAAATAGGTGTGTGAATTAATAGTAACAATTAAAATTATTGCGATAGCTATTGCATTGACTAGTTTACCTTTTTAATGAATTTTATTATTTTAATAACATAAAATTAATTCTAGAAATTTTGAACTAAATTCACAATGTAAAGAATAATTAAAAAAATTTAACAATTCTTGGATTCTTCATGATTCTCTTCAATAACTTTTTCTCAATGAGCTACTAGAGAGAATAAAATGCTTCTGCATAAGGTGTGTGTTTCTGTAAATTTTTAGTTTTTTAATCGATTAAATTTCCGGGAATTTAATATTCGCTAAAGTAATATTCTTATATTGTTATACTTGTAAAATAACAGCTTTAAAGTATAATTTATGTTAGTTATTTTGTTCTGAAAAGTAACAATAATTTATATTATATCGCATTCATATAATAGTTTATTTTTCAAACTTCTATGGAACTGATATTTTTTACATTTCTATAGAACTATAAAATATTTCTTAATAACTTGCCAAATGTATAAAATTCGTTACACGTAAATCGCACTTTTTTTTTGATAAATTTCTAAGGATTTAAATTTTTGTTAAATTTCAGAGAGATTGTTACGCGCAATTTTTGCAGCCAGCCTGTATTTTGGTTATCTTGCGAACTTTTCCTCCCGTTGCATTTCCAACTTGTTTATAGCTAGACAACATTTCGCATCGTGCGAATTGTCGTTATTAAAATTCTATTTAGTCGGATTTTGCAGCATTTTTACTTCATTTACTGCTTCGATAATACTCAGGAAGATTTTACATAAGTGTCTTTGTCTCCATGTATTTTTACTTTTCTAAATTTCTTAAGGAAATAATTTTTCGAGATCTATTTTCCCATCTTCGCAATAGAGGTCGTACCATGTTGTATTTTAAGTAATTTATTTGTTTGTGTGATGTTTTATCACAAAAAATATTTTATTCTAGAACGTGAGGATTAACAATTTTGGAGCTCTCTTTCCGTTAAGTCTTGTTACGAGTTCGGTGTGTCCCGAAGTTCACTCTGGTGTAGAAATTTAATTTTGCCGTAAGGAAGGCCTTTCGCTTAATTTGCGGCTATAAATTCACCCAGAGAAAGTCAATAGTTAATTCCGTTACAAATTTTGAGTATCGAATACAGTGTGTTGTAGACGTATTTTATACGGCTTAGCGTGCGAACTTCGCTGTTTGACCGTTAATTTCTCTGTTCTTAGAGTTCTTGTGGAGGGCATATTTCTACCGGAACCCGAAATATCGTTCTTGTGGAGGGCGTACTAGTACCCTAACACGATATATTGTTCTTGCGGAGGATCCACTTCTACCGTAATTCGAGTTTTTGTTCCTTTGAGGGCGTATTTTGGGCCTAACATCCGAGTACCAAATACGGAGCACGTCCCCCCGCTGGAGAGACCAGATTGCCGAGGGTGACATTACAATAGAAACGACAGATAAGTGTTACAGTAACTTCCGTGCCCACCGTAGGTGTGCCGGGGAAAGAAAAAGACAATATTTTTTTTTTCTTTAAATTATACAGAAATTTACCTTTAACGTATAGTTTTTTTTCCTTTTAGTTCTATTATTTGTTTGTTGTATTTCATTCAATAACTCTGAAAGAAAATACTAAAATTTGTAAAATCTGTAAACCCACAAGATCTTGGGGGGGCACTTGAGGTACCTAAATTTTGCAATTCAATTCAAGCAAGGAAATTTTACCTATACTTTACTTTATCCTTTTTTATATATAAAAATTTATTCCTTTTTTTTATTTTTGTGTTTTTTAGTTGCTTGTTGTTTTTTTTTTGCGTCTTTACTGGCAGCAAACCTCGGTTGCCCACGACCGGGGTCGACGAAGGACATTAGTGTTCTGAGTTGGTGGCGCCTTTCTGATTATGTGGCTCCTGCCGCAGGAGCCAGAATCTTTTTGTATATACCGCGACCTACGACCGTCGCCGACTGGGCAAAGCGGCCACGAATGTCCTGTAATTTTCTTCAACTCCAGAAGGGCGTGAAAGTTATTCGTTAAAAAAAACTCCTCCGCCCACTCCCTTGTCTCCCGGCAAGAAGTTAGGGTCTCATCTAAATTGTTGACTTAAAAATAGTGACATATCATCAAAAATTAATTATAGTAAAATCGCTCCACTTACATAAAAATAATTTGCTATATATCTTTGCACATGAATAATTAATAATAATAATAGCAATGACTATGGCGTAGTATGGCAAACAATACAAAAGTATCCGCAACCACCGTACCACACAAGTTTAATTAATTAATCCGAGACGGCCGTTAAGAAGATAAGAATGATCCACATTTGGTCACCGGTTGAAAATGTGGATCATTCGTATCCTCGAAACGGCCATCTAGGATTGATTAATTAAACTTGTGTGGTGCGGAAATTGCCGCTTCTTTTGTGTTGTTTGCTATCTTTGCATAGTCAAGGGGAAAAACGTCTATTCACGCAAATACCCTCTATTAAAGCCCTCTGAGTGTTGATTAAGAAAACTTCGTGAAGTGAAGAGTAAAATGTTTCATCACATCGAATGTGAAAATAAATGTTTGCAAGAAGCATGTGTTCGAGACCGGTATATTGTCATTCTCTTTTCTTACATACGTTGCTTCACTCTAAATAACATTGCACATGAGGAAAACATAGGCATTACTATTTTTTTAAATATTTGTGTAGAATTGTTCTAATATTAAAAAAGAATACTATAATTAAATAAATGATGAATAGAGTTGAAAAAAATTAAAGAAAAAATATCAGCGCACACTAGAAATATAGATGAAAAATTATTTACGAAGTATCGCCAGTATGTAGTTTCGGTTGCATAAACCATCGCAAAATTGCCGAACATCAATTCGCATATAATTTGAACAAAAAATGGTAAATTAGACCAGTGTTTTACAGCCGGTGAAAGTTACCATTTCCTAAGGAAGGAACAAACGTCAGTTTTATTATTAACATTGATTGAATGAATTTATATTACGCCAAGACCCTCCCCCGAGCAAAAAACGGTTTTGCCATGTCACGATAGTTAAAGCAGAAAAAGAACTTAATAGATTATTGCAATTATGTATTGTTACTTCAGTGGAACATAGTCCGTGGCGTATTCCTATTGTGTTTGTATGGAAGGATGGCGGATCTATTCGTATTTCTAGTGATTTTAAGATTAACCTAAACCTACATTTGTTGGTAGATCCATATACCATTCCACGGATGAAGGCAAGTAATTCTCTAAGATTGATATGTCGCAAGCGTACCGGCAAGCATTAGATGATTCTTCGGTTTGTTTAACTATACACATCTACTTTATGGTGTGACTTGTGCACCAGGTCAATTTTAAAGAATAATTGAACAATTACTAATGAAAATTGATGGTGTTTCTTGAATGAACATAATAAAAATTTACACAAGATATTAGATATTTTAGAAAATACAGTTTTTTTGCTGACTCGATTTCATGCTTAGGCCATAATACAACTTCAAAAGAGTTATATAAAAACAAAGATAAATTAGATACTATGAATAAAATTCCTGAACCCAAAAATGTTACTCAGTTGAGAGCATTTATTACCACTGTAAATTACTATAACAGATTTATTCGGAATGCTACTGAAATTTTGCATCCTTTATATAATTTATAATTTTATCATCAAATACTTTATTTACATTTTGACCCCAATTAACGGTTGACGCCTCGGAACATGGTTTAGAAGCGGTATTATCGCATGCATGTGATGATGGTGTCGAAAAACCTATTTGCTTTGCATTTACGACCTTAATCAATACTGAAAAAGGATACGAGGAAGTGAATCATTTTTGGAATTAAGTGGTTTTATCAGTACTTATTCGGTACTAAGTTTACCCTGGTTACTGATCATAAGGCCCTTTCATCTATTTTTCAAAGAAAATCCTCTAAATCTCTCTAAAAGCTAATAGACTGCAAAGGTATGCAATATCCCTAAATGGATTTAATGTTTATATTAGGTATATCAAATCAAACGAAAATATTGCAGACTTTCTCTCCCGCTTACCTGTAAGAGTAAAAAGTGACGTAGAACCTGATGTGGTTAATTTGAATTATCTTGAGGATTGTAAAGATTTCAATATTGATCTCTTAAAAATTGAGAAAATTGCGCAATCTGATTCTACGATACGTGAGGTCTTTAAATTCACTATGTCTGGTTGGCCAAAAACTATACACAATTTAGACGACAATAGTCGAAACGAAATAAACATTGAAAAAATATATCAACGAGTGGAAATCGAGTAATAGTACCATCATGCTTACAAAAACAAATTTTGGAGGTGTTACACAATACACAAATGCGTATTGTTAAAATGAAATCACTAGCTAGATCATATGTATGGTGGCCCTGGTGTAGTTCGTTACACCCAATCCAAAAAAACGGTATCTTACAAAATTGGGCAATTCCAAATAGAGTTTGGGAAAGACTTCATCTTGACTTTTTAGGCCCAATAAGGAAAAAATAGGCGCTGATTATTAAAGTAAGTAGAAGTATTTGTAATGAATACCATTTCTTTAACGGCAACTATTGATAAGTTTAGAGAACTTTTTTGTAGATACGGGTTACCAAAAATTTTAGTATATGGTAGTCAACTAACATTAAACGAATTCCAAGAATTTGTAAAATTAAACGGCATTGTACATATTGCATCACCACCATTTCATCCTCAATCTACTGGTGCTGCCGAAAATTCAGTTAAGACACTCAAATAATTTCTAATTAAGGAACTTAATACGTATAAAGGGCACATAGATTTTTGTTTATGTATAGGATAACCAACCACTGTTCTACAGGATAACGACCGTCTAAATTATTCTTTAGTCGCAATTTAAGTAAAATTTGAATTATTACCTAATACAGCAATGCTAAACAAAATATAAAAAACGTAATTGCGTTGCAAGTACGAACACACGATATAATGTGTATTTAGTTGCTAAATATGGAAAAGGCATTTGAACCAACTAAGGAAATGTGAAATTACGAACAATGATACTGACACTGACTTGAGTACCAACACAACATAAAGTTATTGGAAAAGATATTTGATTCCTGTTTAACCGTTTAATTTCTGTACATCCGTAGAATTTTCCTCCAACCAGAATTATCATTGTAAACAACAAGGTGTCGTGGACAAAATGCAAAACAACGTTATAGAAGGGCGAGCCAAAAATATGTAAGGTAACTGGACACAGTGAGATATTTTAACAATCTAGGGGAACATTGTAACAAACATTTTGGTCGGTTTTCGCTTATTTGCTGGATAGAGGTTACAACCAATACACCTAATATATTCTAGAAGTTAAGAAACATACACAAAGCATTGTAAATCTGTTAGTGTAATTTTGCTATGAATGAGTGGTAACTTGCTTTACTATTGTATAACGAATGAAAATCTGTTGGGTTGGGTAAACTGTGTCTGGTTTCTGTAACTGTTTTTTGCGAAACCTGTATGGTTTGGGTTTTCATCTAGTTGAATTGAAATAATGACAGTTTGATTTGAATGCAGCATATGCTGGCCCATATGTTTATTTTTTGTTCTTATTTGCATCATATATTACATATTCTTGAGAAGTCCCCGTAAATTTTATACTGAACTGTGAGCGCGAGCGCTGGTGATCACGAAGTGTCTGGAACGATGGGAACTTTAAAAAGATTAAATTTAACTGTCCTATTTTGAAATCTATCCTGGAACCGTTTGACATTTAAGAACCTTTCTGGTCCAGTCTGACTAATTTTTATAGGTATACTTGGACTGCTAATTTTACTTATCTTGTCTTAATATTCATTTAATAACCCTAGTTGTTATTGTTTCCTGGCTGTTGGTTCTTTTTATGCCAATCGATTCTCGTATCCATTTAACGCATTTCGTGGACCCTTCATTCATACACACTAGTAATCCACGGTTATCGTTCAATTCTTTGACAGGGCTTAATATTAAGAGTGTTGCGCCTATTTACCGGTTACTATACTTTGATAACTTATTTAGGTCACGCTCGACAGTTGATAGCTAGCTGGCGCCCTGGATGATAAGCAACTACAGGTAGGTCACGAATGAAATTGAATTATCACAGTTTCGTTTTTGTATACGCTTGGGAATTGTTATTTTCGAAGGCTTCCTGCGCGAGGTAGGCGTCACAACTTAGTAGCAAGAAAATGATGGTAAGACACCTATCTAGTAGGTTTTAATAAATACTACATTTCATTATTATTATCTCTTTCGTTTCAGATTGGAACGTTTTAACAAAAGCCCTTTTCGTTTTATTACACCTTCTTCCACCGACCACATCTAAAACAACAAAGAAAGTTGGTATACAGAACGCATTGAACAAAGTCATAGTTTTCCAGCTACTTAAAGAACCATTGGAAACGATATTCTTGCAAAAGATTACGAATCAACCAATAATGTTAGCAAAAGGGCTATCGAAAGCAGAGGTAAGCACCTATTATATAGTATTTGATAGCCATATCATAGAAACTCCTACGAACTCTATACTAGAAGCAGTAAATCTTTGTTTTAAAGTTCATTTTGTTTTTGATTTAAAATTTGATGATACTTTGAAATACTTTTATGAATATATTCAAGTAGCTTTTCATAAGACAAACAAAAGAAATAAGAACAAAAATTAATAAATTTCCTAAATAATTTAGCAGCACCTATCCACCCATGTATGTATATGTGCTACTGTTAAAAGCTAAATACTTGTATGTAAAAGTATATGTGAACTACTTTACAAAATGCTTTTACTTCATAAAAGTTTATCTATTGTTGCTAACATTTTCATAAATAAAATTAAGCAAGCGATATGTCTTTCTTTAGCACCTCACATTGCAAATACTAAAGAAATGGATTATTTTTTGTATAAATATAAATTCTAAATACGCAGTGGTTTTACAGTAAATCGATGTTTTCACTAATGTTTATTGTTAAAATAACTGCCGTAGCTTACCTTAACAGGCGTTTAGTACTACTTTAAACAAATCTATTTCCTAAAATCACAAAATTAATATGTGTTTTACAAAATAGTGTTCTCTCCAACCTAAAACTGTAGTGTATATCCCCCAAAAAGTGTTCCAAATTAACTACTTCTTATTGTTTATTTTACTAAGTGTAATGTTATTATATGCACAACAAATAAATTCTATTTTGATAATATTCTACGTTAATTGTCGAAATAAGCAAAATAATTTTGTCAACTTAACTATTAGTTATGGTAAAGTATGCAAAAACTCTATTTCGCTAGCAACCACATTTTTATTGCTTTTTTAACTACAACTTTTAGCGGTCTTCCTGGAACTATATTTTTTTGTAGCGTTAACTACACATTTTTTACTGTGTACGTGAATGGATTAATTTGAGAAACTTGAAGAATTTGATGCATGATACAAAGCAATAAGAAATTAAAAGACCGAAAAAGATTCAAATCATAATAGATTTCGCTCAGAGTTTCCCAAACTATTCCGAAATGAAAGCGATAATTATTAAAGAAGGAGATTTGTATTCAAGTAGAAAACATGGTGATGTATGTAAGTATACAATTAGGTACCGTGTGAATAGGTATATTAAACAACACATAAGTATCGCCACCCTCCGCACCACACAAGTTTAATTTATTATATAATAATATAATAAAAAGTCCGGGGCAGCCGTTTCGAGGACACGAATGGTCCTCATCATCAACCGGTGACCGAATGATGTGAGAAAAAACTTTTTCTAAAACTAAACATGCATGTACTATCCCTACTTCTTAAAACAGATATTCTTTACAAGTGCCTATTTCTACCTTTTGCACGCCTTGAAGCTACGACGTGCAAAAAATAACATGCGTGAACTATCCCTTCTTCCGAGGAGAAATATTGTATTTTACAAGTGCCTAATTCTACCCTCTACGCGTCTTAAACTACGACATGCGAAAAACACGGCCAGATGGACGGGAAGATCTCTTTTATGGCCCAAAAATATAAACGAGTGCCAGCCTACTGCAAAAGGTCAAAAAGGACTGAGTACGACAACGGTCCGTTTTCTCGGTTCATCAGATTCTTATTACTTTTTATGTAAACTGTCTCGTACGCATCCAATTCTCGCGGCGACGTTACGTTTTCAATCAATTTTAAGTCTTCTAATTTAATACTATGCCCGGTTTCATTTATATGTTATGCCACACTCGACACGTCCAATCTGCCGTAGCGATAATTTCGTATATGTTCTTTGAATCTAGTTTCTATCGCTCTTTTTGTTTGACCAATATAGGCTTTATTACAGTGACTACAATCAATTTTATAAATACCCGACCTTTCTCCCATTTTCGGTTTATCTTTAGGATTACCGAGAAGATTTTTAAGTGTGTTGCGCGAACCGAGGTATATATACATACCCAAAAGAAAATTAAAACACATATTTATAATGTACATAATTATTACTCCAGTGATTTAGTATAAGAAGGTTTATGAAATCTTGCTACGGCCAACGTACTATATCAATAGAATTTTTCGCAACTTACAACAGACGTTTCTCAACAAATAATTATTGATGATTACGTGTAAATTTATAAGGGATTACAGAAACATTTCTTAGTTGTGTGCAATTAATTGTTCATTCGGAATCTGATGCGTTATGTTCCGTTTATGAAATTTTCCATTAAAATGTTATCGAATTCTTCAAACACGTGAAGTGGATAATTTCACAATTACATAACATTTGCTAAAGTTTAGTCAATAAGTACAAATTACGCAAAATACGTTCATTGATATTTTCTTATAAATCGTAATAAATCATCTAATGTCCTATATATACAAGATCTTATTAAAGATGCAGGCGATTATGTTAAAATGAAACGCAAATACACTTTTTAAATTAACTGTTACTAGACAAGTATTCAAGTTGATACGTTTACCATTGGATATCATAAACAAGAAGAAAGAAGAGTTGGTTAAATGAGACAAAATATATATGACTCCATGGTAGACTGTTTAAGAAATAGAAACTTAAAAAAAACGGCATCTGCGTTGTAAGCGAAAGCTTATAAAATTGTAACTTCACGTTACACTTCAAGTTTGCACTTATGCGGAAACGTGGAGCGTGAATAATTTATCTTAGCTTGCTTGCATCTAGAAAATTGACAAACACATCTTTCAATTTATGTACAAAATGCACAATTAATTGATCGTGTCATGCAGGCTTTAGAGGCATAATGAGTTGAAAAAGGACACGCATAGTTACTAGTGATTGGTATAATATTGAATTTATTCGATTATAAAAATGTCTCGATTAAATAATCAAATGATGCTGGAAATAGCGGTCGATAAAGAATTTGATGAAAATTGTGATCGATAAAACTATTAAACAACTAAGTTAACAGTCTACAGTAGCCCTTAGTCGACAAATCTAGTATACCCACGTTCTTGTTTTTGCGTTATAAAAAGTAGCTTCCATATGACATCGTTTAATGTTTCAACATAGCGATAATTTTAGCAGTAAATTCATTGAATAAGTATATATCACATTATAAAGATGTCCCGTGCATTTTATCAAACGCTCCATTATTTTCATAATTTGTAAAAATTTTGTTTTAAGCAACCTATTAGTAACTCATTTATTTCAAAAAGAGATAGAAATAAGTAAGTAAAATACAGCTATATTAAGTAGCGATTCTGATATTTCTTAAACAAACTTGAAAACAAAAATTGTCGACTTGCTTTGGAATTGCATTATGCTTGGCGTTGATGATGGTATCGGTACCAACAATATACGGCACAGTAATGTTAATACTGTTGAATAAAAAATATTCGTCTTGCGCTGATGCAACATATTAATTTTGATTACAGATGAGGCAAGTGCAGAAATGGATTTCTCGATATAATATCCTGGATACCAAAAGACTTTTACAAAATTTATCCAGAACAGGAAGAAGGCTTACTCTTAGTGCGGAGGATGTAAATAGAATTGTAGAATATGCAAACCAAAAACCACTTACAACTCTAACAAAGATAAAAGAGCAGTTGCAGTTACAAAGATATTCAAATGCGATCATAGTTAAGGTACTTCACAAAAATGGAATCCACTGCAAGAGATCGGTCAACGCGGGTGCGCTGGCGCCGAAACAACATCAAATACTAGTCTCAAAATGTTCAGCCCATAAGAAGATCTGGTCAAATTAGTTTCGGTTTTTGGGGCTAGGTGTGTAGTGGTGGACCCGGAGAAATTCTAGATTGCAGGAAGGCTGATTGGAAAACAATATAGAGATATATTGGAGGAGATATTTTTTCCATCTGTCCGTATTTTTATTCCAGATGGTCCCATTTACTTTGTTCAGGACAACTATTCCATTCACACGTCTAGACCAGTGAGAAACTGGTTCGACAATAATCCTGAAGTAATTCCAATACCATGTAAATCACTAAATTTAAATCCCATCGAAAATTTGTGAGCAGTGATGGTACGAAATTTTGATGATATGCAGAACACCAGAACCCTCAACAACCGAATAGAAAACGCGAGTAAAGTATGTGGGAAAACTTGCGAGGTGACATGTATTGCAAAAGACTCGTTCAATCGATGCTGAATGAATTAAAAATGTGTATAGGAAGCCAGGGTTACTATATTAAATATTAGGATAAATTTACATTGATGTGATTGTTGATTAATCTTTTTTCTGTTATTTTTTCTTTTTACTTGTCATTATACCAAGCGTTGTACCTTGTAATATAATTCCAATGTTACTTGAAATAACTATCTTTTTCCTACATACATTATCTAGCATGTTAACAAACACGTAATAAATAATAAATACATAAAGTAAGCAGACAAATGTTGATTAGAATTCAGCATAAAACGAATATTTATTTAAAGCATCTAGGCATACTAAACCTGATAGCAATAAAAATATAATACGAACCTGGTGAAAGTCGTTTAACAAAGTTTGCAATTTAGGTAAATAGAAATGTTTATGAAAAACTAAATTTCTTAAGTGAATCCATAACGTGGACATTGCACAAAATCTTACTTCTGAAGTGTTACTAAATGTTCAACCAAATACCTGGAACCGTTTTATAGTTTGTATGAAGAAAACTTGGAATAAATGTTGAAATGGTATGCATAAATTAAATTTTACAACTTATTTTGAATGAAGCTTCAGAAAAACAAACGTATTTTGTCGCAACACTTTACATACAGGTTAAGTAGGAAGGAACGGACCAAACTCCAGGAGTGTATTGTACACGTGAAAATAATGTAAAGAAACTTGTACTCTTACTCGATTTTCATTTGCTTTCAAATTATAGCGTAATTACAAATAAACAAATTTTTAATAATTGTGTTCTTTTAACAAATGTTCAAAAATACCGCCATTGATCACTAAAGATTTTATGCAGCTATTGCAAAAGTCATAAACAAACACCATATTCTAAATTCGAATAAGCGGATGGAATTTTCTAATAAAATAATGTACAAACTCGAGAATAAACATTAAATCATTGACATATATCTCAACAACATATTTATTTAAATGATTTTGAGTCTCGAAAGGATTGGTTCAGGTTGCCGGTACGTCATAATATGTGATAAGAAACCAAAAAAACTTTTAATGTAGAACGTACCTGACTTTTTGTTTTACACGGGCACATCGATGCAACGATACTTTTATTTTATTTACTCGAAAACTAACGACAATTTGGGCCATTTACAAAAATGCCAGTTATTTTTTAAAAAATTGTGCTATAGCTTGAAAACAAATGAAAATCGGATAAGAATATATGACATTGTATTGTACATGACTTTGTACATTCTTTCCACGTGTACAATATACTCCTGGAGTTTGGTCCATCCGCCCGACTCATCCTGCATTTTAGCAAAATCTTATCTGCTCAGTTTCATATTTATCATAATTTGCTAAGGAACGACACATTTTAGGTACAGGCAAATATTTATAAAAGAAATTCTAGAACAGCTTTTGCGTGAGATTCTTGAAAGATATAGAGGCTACTCCATCTCAAAAAATTGAAGTAGTATGAATCAAACATGACAAATGTTACGATGGCCATTTCGTAGATGCTAATTGATATAACAAAATTTTCAATGTATTGCTGATTAAGGGAATACTCAATCAAATAAATCTTGAATCACTGTTCTAGCGCGTAAGGCCCTTTAACGTTCTTCTCTAGCCCAGGCCTGTGCTTGTTAGTGCACGATCTATGATTCTTTCAGACTAAAGTTGATGTTAAGGAAATATAAATTATGTTATCTATCGCAGAAAAAATAATACTGAAAGTGGTTAGCTGTAAAACGATAAAAATCATAAAACTTATTCAAAACATCACGTTAGTATTCCGTATTTTTTAGTATTTTATATTTGTTATTATTTCTATATATACATATTTGATGTCCTCAAGTGTCCTCAATAAATAGCTAATTATTAATATATTACTATACATTATTAATTATTAAATATCACAACACACAACTTTTGCAAGATTGATTTTGATTTAGCTAATTCTTGTAGTTGATCCGACTTTTATTTGAGTTTTTGATTAGATGGGATTTAAGACGAAGTAGCTATATGTCTGTAGGTATTATGTTAGTAATTAACAATGACGTTCATCAAATTCATTGTTATAAAGAATCATGCTAAAGGGGTTCTCTATCTGAGAAATGAATAAACCAATTGAACTAATACTTATTTAATTTTAGAATTCAATAAACAACATGTACTATGTACTTAAAGTACACACAAGAGCAATCGAAAACAACTTTACGTAAGGGCTTTCTCATCCTCGGTTATAGGTCGATGGTCCGAGGAAGGGAGAAAGATAGGAGAACGCCCGAAATCAAACAAACGGGGTATTTGTAAAAAATATGAAGCGAGATCCAAACGCGCGATCAACGCGGTTCGAAAGCTACTTTTGCCAACTAAAAGGCGTAATTTTGTTCGCTCAAAGCGGGCGCGAGTATATTAAAGAGCGTTCGATAATTCGATGCGGTAGTGAAAGAACGATACCGGGGGTATTGGCGCTGTCAAGCGAACCTTGTGAAACGTCAAAATCGTCTCGGGAAATATAAATCTTTTCGCTTTCTCGCGATGAACCACGGCTTTCTGGTTGATGCGGCCGCATTTTCTCGACTCTACAACGCGGATATCGCCGTATCCGACGAGCTTTTATTCCAAATTTGGAATTGGACGATTAAACAAAGATCCTTATAAATATCTATTTTATACGTTCAGTATATAATAGGTAAGAAAAGATTAATGAATATGACTTTTTCCCTCCATTTACATACATTTGCTTGTGTTCGTACATGTAATGAAAATACACATTTTTGTATAATACTCCATCAATTGATTTGCGGGTCGTGGTATAATTCGCGCAGAACGTCACCGAAAGTTTTGATAATTTTAACAACGCGAATGACGTTTAGCATATGTTAAATATTAATTAGATGTTGTTATGACATATGTAGTAAATACTTACGAGCTACTCAAGTGTGGTGTTGCCAACAGACAAAATAATTTGATAAACTGTATCTGGTATCCCTTTGTGTATATAACTTTACAACTGTTCCTTACGAAACTCTTGATGTTTGGGTTAGTAGTATATTATACTTACTGAATTGAGGCAAATTTTTTCTTTTAAAATATCACAATACGCCGCTAGATAACATTGTAATTCTATCCATGTAATATAAATGCCACCTCCGAAATGTTTTATTGCATTTACTCTATCCCACCTATATTTTATACACACGTCATAAATTTTAAATTACCGAAAATGTGTCAAAAATCTCAAAAACTAAAATAGGGAATATCGATGAAAGTTGAGATGAATTAAAGCGGGACATCCGAAAACATGATAATCCAGGGTATTTGACTTAAAAACGTGCGCTGCGGAAATTGAACACCCTGCATAGTATAGTCCTGTGTTGTGTAACACTTATCTGGTAGTTTTTTTTTTCCTCCAAATTACTTAGGGAAACAATTACCTTTCACCTACTAGGTGGGGACGGCACTGTATAACACAAATTTATCAATTAATTATTTTAGACAAATAGGTCTGAGATAGTTGTTAGTACTGTTTAGCGGTTAAGCGTGCGGATGAGAAGGAGAGAATAAAATTTTCGTTGTAGAACGATTTTTGGAAGTGAAGGAAGTAGTAGTTCATCATTCTTTGGGTTTTAGAACGAATGAAATTTGTTACTATAAAACGGTGCTATTTAATAAAACTTTTTAAACGTTACTAAAACTTTTTAACCTTTATTTCTGTCAGCGGTAAATTTATTTCAAAACCAAAAATTATGTCACGAAAAGTATGTTACTTTCATCACTTTTCCAAAAATATATATAAAGTAGTTATTTTCAAGTAGCTCCGTGATACTTGAAAATAGGTCTTTGAACATATATTTTCGTATAAATCCGATATATATATATATAATATAATATATATATAATATAATATATATATATAATATAATATATATATAATATAGCCCTTAATATTAGAGGAAAAAAAGGTGACATTGAAATTCTGTTGAACTGTTACAAACAAAAACTTGCACTAGAAAGTATTACAGCAACATTCAAAGTAGTGGCACATGCTTTTAGAACTGAGTACATATATTTTCAAATTACCCCGCTATTTTCAAGTAGCTCCGTTTTATGACATTGCAATATCACCACAATTAGCGGCGAGACCGCACATAGTTGAAACTAAATTCTAGTAACATTATTAAGGAAATTGTTCTACATACTCACCCAAGTTCCAGCCCATAGATTACTACTTAAATGGAGGGCCGGTATTGAAATTAAGAAGAATATTCCGGCAACGAGTTGTGCTGCTCCGCATGAAACGTAAATGGCACTCCATAGCACGTGCAGAACTGACCACACTCGTTCGCACACCAGGCACATTACGCCCTGAAAACATCAATCTCTATCACTGTTTGTTTTTAGGTATCAGAAAAAGTTGTGAAAATAGATTCGAATATGGATGTATGTGTAATTGACATATCTATTTCAATAAAATTGTAAACGATACGATCCGCATTTCCTCCAATTGGTAAACAGCGCAATCGCGGACTAGCTGACTTGCTTCTGCGGTAAGCGCCTGTAATAAACTGTATCAAATGCATATCGCAGCGCGGTTCGTCTTGTGTTAACCGTAAGAATTGTTTACACACCGTCGTTGTGTATAAACAATAAACATGTCTGGCTAAGAATACCTAATAACCTGCTTTGAAAATGTTAGAAGTTTATACTGCAAAGTAATGCGATATACATATATATACGCACAGCATTACTACACGTGAACATATTCTGCTAGGTGTTTCGTTTGAACAAATATCCAGTCTTTAGGTAAATATTGTTTGAAAATAAGCCAAAAAGATGCTTCTTATACGAAATAACTAATCCAGGTTATGAAATATTTACCTGCTAATTTTATACCGTTTAAAATTGTATGTGCTAAATACATCCAAAATAGATTAAAGTAACTTCGCAAAGGATTTTCAATTGATACTCCACTATTACGAATTTTAAAACGCCTAAGGCTATATTAGTGTAAGGGGCTCATACATAGAAGAATCGTGATTTTTTCATATATCCGCCGCTGGTATAATTATTATATGTGGTTAGGAGAATTTAACGTGTTATTTAAGATGCGGACTGGTATGGCGTTCACATAGGGTAGTGCGAAACTTTGCACAATGCAAATGAATACGACCGTACACATAACAGTGTAGTGCAGAATTAAGAATTGGTGCAGTGCGAAACTATACATACGTCAAAATTTGGCACTCCCACGGTGCTACATCGATGCTTTCTATAATTATTTTTGAAATTATATGTCCTAATTGCTGTGAAAACAAACGCAACGATATAACATATCTATGTAATTCCGTGCATCACAAAATACATTATAAATGTCAACAGACAAGATTAGGATATGTTATGAGTTATGACAAAGCAAATCAAATCAAATTGTGCAAATTTCACACTAATCAATATATTTGTACCTTAGAGGAAAAGAATATTTCTATTAAATGGAGATAATACCTTCTTCAACATTCCGACAACTTAAATTTTGTAGTGGCAAAGGATTGTATCTGCGCTTAGAAAAAATCGTATTGTGCATTTTCAAAACGGTAAAAAGTCATATCTCCAAAAAACGATTTTGAGCAGCTCAATTCAGTCGCATTCAATACTAAAATGGTAAACTATCATATCTTTGTTGCTTGTTTTTATTGGCAAAATACAGTGAAAAATTATGCAATCAAGAAGCAACAAATTAGTAATTCTTCCGTGGATAGCATCCGTAAGTGATGTAGCAGGTAAGTCAACAAAGTTGAAAATCAACAACAAAGTTAGGTTAGGTTAGAAATTATGGCAAAAAATGTTTATTTAATGATTGTGACTTCTGCTATCATTTGATACAATATGAAACAGTAACTGCTATTCCTTTAAGTTAGTTTAGAACAATTTCTTCTGTTATTTAATTGCAATGAAGATACTATTTTTTACCACTAAGTCTATTACTTAATTTTTAGAATACTGCTTGAGGTAATTGAGGTATTGAAGAAATGGCGGATGCAGTGTCAGGTACATGATGTTCTGATAAAAATATATCATACATAAGGGACGATGTATACAATAAATTAATAATGTCATTTTTATCCCTTTTAGGAATACAAGGTGACAGCGGTAACGTAATACTGAGTTTGATACAAAAATCAATCAGAAAATTTCAAATAATATCTGTCAAAGATCAGGAGAACTATGATATTATTAGTGAACTTGAACCGTTTCGGAATAATAGTGATGAAGATCTCGATTTTATTTCTATAAGCAAAAAAGAAAATAGCCAGGTGATGAGTAGCCAAATTGAAAAGGAGAGGAAATAAACAGAGAAATCAGAGAAACGAAGAGAACAGCCCCGGAAATAGACAAAAAAACACATATAAGATACAAAATCAAATGTGAAGAAGAGAGTTTTGAAAAGAGCGAGATTGCAAAATTATCATGTGTTCACAGCTGAGTTTAATATAGGATTTAAACTACCTTCGAATGACACTTGTGACATTAGTGATAGTGACGTAAGTCAAAAGAAGAAAGAACAATCGTTCAAGAGAAAATTGAATGTCACTTAAGAGATGCAGAAACCTGTTATAGCAGCAATAAAAAGGACAAAGTAACCTTTGCAAATAAAACTAGATCAGTTATGTTAGATTTGCAAAAGTGGTTACCCACGCCCCATCTATCTAAAGTGAAAAGTTTTTATTTATTAAAACTTTGGACTTTCAATTTAACGTTGTACGATGCCACAAAAAAAGTAATAGTAGTAGTATTGCATGGACAAACGAGATCTTGAGGAATTCTGATGCAAAAACATTAATTAGTTGGTCAGACAACTGTCCAAGCCAAATTCGCAACATTATGATGGCTATAAATTATTTCTCCTGAATGTTTGTCCCTCCTTGGAATTAGTAACATAATTTTCTCTTAGGAGGTCATACTCATATGGAGGCAGACCACATTCATGGTCTTATTGGGCGTACTGTTACAAACAAACTACTACAAATTTCCCATTTGCGAATCGAAAGATCACCAGTATGGCTAAAAGTGCGCCGTCAAACCCCTGGGGTAATTTATTATAAAACATTATTTACCGACAAAGTTAAAAGTATCGATTTCAATAGATCTTTCAGGAAAAAAAATTCTCCCATACGAGTTGCCTGCTATCCGCAACATTTCCAAACGTATAAGCGTGAAGAAACACCAGCGTCTATTGAACTTTTCTGAGTAGATTCATCTCCAGTTTCGCGATTTTTACAGAAGTAGGAGAATATCAAATCAGGAAGTGAAAGAATCTGATGCGGAATGAGATTTGCGAATTATTTGCAAACCTTTCGTAAACTGATGTGGAGTTACAATATACCTTCCTTTTTGCTTTTACTTGCTTTTCCTTTAAAGGTAAACAATCGCAAGTGCTTTAATTTCCATCGTATTGACAATTGTAATATAAAAAATGTCAGTTAACTTAATTAAATAAATCAAAAATCTAAAATGCTACTTTGTTTTATATATATATATATAAAAAAACTAAAATCTTTTATTTTAAAACTTTAAACCTCATTTTCTCTAAACTATAATAATGGAGAACCATTCTTTTTTTTCTAAGGTACAGATATAATAGTAATGTATTTCCTTGATTTTACCGCAGTAATTTTGAATGAATGAATTAAAAATCACGTTAGTCGCCTGAGGATTCGAATCTACTACCTGTTTGCCGATCGGGCGTGCCACCAGTTTATTCCTAGACCACAGACTCGAATCCCTTAAGTCAGTGTTGGTATTTCAATATTCGTATTTTTGCAGAAACAAATATAATATCACTTCCCGTCTAAGAAAGGTAATCGTCTACAATTGACTTGCCTACTAAATTAGATATATTGCAATTTTCGCATTAATTCTTAGGCGAATTTTGCACTACCCTATGTAAACGTAGCCTTACTTTTTTATGTTATAAGCAACGGTTAATAAAACAAGAAATGCTCGCACTTCATTAATGTCATTTCACACCAACGTATTATTTATAAAATTAATTACTAATCTATGTGTTGAACTAGCTCTAATCAATCAACTTACAGAAATGATCTGTCAGATGTTATTTTGAAATAAAAACGTGGACGCAAAGGAGATGTTTCAGCATTAGACTTGTCAAACTACGATCGAACATTTGCATATTCCATACTAACAGCTTTCGAAATAAAATTACCATACATTGTAGATATGATTTCATAAGATTTTACATGACACATTAAAATACGTAATATAAGTATCGAATATGTGTACATATTTCGCACTTCGCTTTGCATTACACATGTTTGTATTTAAACATAGTACGTTATAAAAGTAATTTCTTCTTAAACAGGTATACGAGGTATACATATACAGCAATAGTACGTTCGTCGACTATTACTCGGCCGACCAATTTAATACTTTGAGGATGTAGTGTAATGTTAATTGTGTATCTTTATAACTATAACTAACAATCGAGAATGTTTCAAAAACACCCTTTCGACAATTTAAGTTCAATCCAAAAACGACAAATTTTTTAGCGAGTATGACAAATTGAAGCGAAAACTAAACTGATATAGCGATATTCCAACACATGAACACTATGTTTATATGATTCTTTTTTGGAACTCAGCTTTTTCTAGCCACCATCGTGACTCGAACTTTGAATTACAAGTAGAATTCTACGATAAACATTTTGAAATTGGAAACACAGCTAAACACGTATTACTTGGATGATTACTTGACTCAAAGTCAAACATTTAATTAGCGTCTTATTTTTAGAAATAGCATAATGCAAGCGATGCAGTTACAATTTACACCACAAATAACTGTACAAATTTAAATTTTACTAACAAATAAGACGGCTGTTTGATGAACAATAATTATTTTACAAAATGAGATACGCCTAAAATTATTCTGAAGATTTTGCAGGAAAAATTTGGATTAAACTGAATGTTTTAAGTAGCGAGGAAATTGAACAGAAGAAAAGTTATTATTTCGTTCCACCACTACTGTCACTGGCTGGTCATAGTATTCTTATAACTGTCGCACTATCTAGATAATAGGAGACTAAAAGAGTTGCAGCTTCTGAAAACAAGTTCAGAATGATCTTAACATTGAGCGAGTGGACATATTGAACTGGCGCTAATGATAGCCAACTTTAATGTTGTAAATTATAACACAAGATGTATGTACAGATGTTGAGAATCTCACAGACTTCTCACTCGCACCTGACATAGTGACGTTTTATGCGAGTGAGAAACATAGGAGAGTACTAACATTTGAGATTTGATTGCTATATATTGTTGGTTCTACAGTTAAGTATTTCATGCAATACAATTGTTAATAACAAAGCATTATGGTATTCATTTTGTTTGTACTCGATTAACGTCCTTTTTCTAGGCTTCCAACATTATTATTATTACCATAATTAGCAAATAGAATTAATAGAAGTTAGTTAGTTGAAACCAGTCTTTGCAGGTTTATCTCCTACGTACATATAAGAAATAGTGCGTGAACATGAATTTTTCATATATGTCGAACAAAAGGAAATAAATTGTCGTATGCCAGTGTGGATGTGAGTACTATCGTCGTTCTTAGATAATCCTATCGTTAGTTTCTTTATAGAATACATATTGTCGTGGCCACTTCTTTCGCGATATAATGCCACAGACTGTTTTCTTCAGAGTTATTGC
The DNA here is from genome assembly GCA_902654985.2 of Oryctes borbonicus. NCBI lineage: Eukaryota > Metazoa > Arthropoda > Insecta > Coleoptera > Scarabaeidae > Oryctes > Oryctes borbonicus. The sequence goes on along the minus strand of LR736857.1, from coordinate 24,911,821 downwards.
GTAATTATTTGTTTTGTTAACGCTGGATCTGAGAAAATACTTTGAAATGTCACTACCACATTTTTAACGAAGTAAATAGTAACATAAAATTTCTGTTCTGCTATGATGTATTTATGTAAATTCAAGACAAATGGAAAGGACCGCGGAAATTGCTCCCTCTCCTTTGTTTTGTTTATATTGTGACCGGCATAAATATTGCAACATATGACTTTTTTTTACTAGTACAATTCTTTTAGAGCGAGTACATTTGGCGTGTCTCGAAACCTCAAAATATATAATTAACTAGTGTAGCGGCAAATTTTAAAAATATTCTATCAACCAACATAAAGTGAAGTTAAATGACATGATATCAAAAAAAGTTCTTTAAAAAAGTTGTTTAGAATTTAATTTTAAGGCTACGTCCAAATTTATATATATAATCTTCTCTAGATACACACTGTAAAGGTGTGTGTCAAGTTGGGACGTCCAAAAAGGTGGGTTTGTTTAGCGCTGTGCCGAGCTGGGCTCTACTTAATCCGTATACCTACATTCTGTGCCGAGTTAGATATTGCCCGTAAGCAGTTTAGGATAAAAATGTTTGTAAAATTTATTTATTACTACTGCGAGAAACGCAGCGTTTTGTGTTAGTATTGTTTGCGCATATCGCGCTAGGTAAATGCTAATCTGCTGCGACACATCAGAATTAGTGAGATCCATCCCATCTGTTTTTCTCGATCTGTGTTGTACACCGTCGCCTATTCTTGACCTTTTGCTGATCACTAGAGCTGGTATTATTCTACGTACACCAGCGTCGCCGGGCATAGAGAATCGAATAGTAACCACGTAATATGTTTACGCGCTATTTGTATGCATATTATAAATTTAGTAATTAAATCAATATGTATAAGTATGGTTAGATTATTGTTAGTAATTACAATAGTAGCAAGTACATAATAGAATAAATAATCGTTCATAAGCGGCGATACTTGTACAAAAACTTTGCAGCATCAAGTACGTTTCCACAGTTCTCTCACCAAATGATGTTCGGCGTGCTGTTAAAATGTTTTTATATATTGAAAAAGACCGTTGGACATCCACTGATCTCAAGCACGCATAACTGAAATAATCTTTATAAATAGATAAGAGATCTATAGCTGCACCATCACAAATTTGTCTTAATCTAGTAAAATCAAAATCTTTGTTTGTACAATTTTTCTATTTCACTCTTATTTTTTATGACACAGTGCACATCGTTTACTATTTGCACTGACTCCCCTAATGACAACGAAGTATTTTGTAATTGTTCTGTTACGTCATTTTTTAATGCTACATACTACCGTAAGGTTATTCGACTTGGTAATTGCCAATCGGGATTGTATTTACTCCAGATGTGTCTAAATTCTGATTTATCGGGAAAGTAGAGTAGTAGACCGCAATCAATTACCATGAACAGTAAGTTGAACAAAAATACTATTGTCGGTGTCACGCCATTTTTTTTTATTTATGTGTTGTTTACAATTTACATGCACTTCACATTCCTGACGACAGATCAAATTCTTTTCACAAAAATGTCATATCACACCGTCATATCGTAAATCCGGGTATTTACGGATAAATAGGTTTAAAAACGACGTGCACACAATTCGCATCTACGTAATCACGATCGGTGACTGACGCTACTAGGTAGGAGTATAGATTCGCATACAAATAATGCGCAAATTACGAGGCCACGGACATAACCGACAAACTCCCTTCAGTTTATGCCCGGTGACGCTGCTATAAGTAAGAGTAATGCCAGCTCTACTGATCACTAGAGGGCAACATTCTCGCTTGCCTTCCAGTGGTGTTTAATCGCGAGAGGTTGAAGGGATACAGGCTGCTTGGTTACATGTCGCCACTTCCCGGCCTTCTATGCTGTGTACTATGTGTAATACATATCGCAGTGAGAAGTTGATAAATGTCGGAACTGAATGGAAAGCATTAAAAATGTTGAAAATGTGTCTGCTAACACGGTAAACACGTATTTATGGCAATTTCCAGACCTAATGTATAAAGGTAAAGAAATCAGACGTTTAGTTTGTGATAAAAGTTTATTATGTTGGAAACCATATATGTGTCGGGACCATGTAAATAGCGCAACACACAAATTAAAAAAAACCGGAAGGAGACCGCATAAAGAATTTCTGTGTGATTTAACGATGATGTTAAGTGCGTGCTATATACTGTTTGCAAAAATCAACAACAATGTTTCGTCTGTTTTGGAAAAAATATAATCCAACGTGGGAACTTCTAAGTCTGCAGAAGCTACGTAGGTATTTGATCTAAGTGCGCGAGAAGATTGAGAATTATGTGAAAACCGCAGTAACAAATGAACGGTTGTGGCTAACTATAGATGAAACTACAGACATTAAAAAAAATCCGTAGTATTGATTGCAGCACCGATAATGACCTTGAAAGGACCATCACACCCTTATTTGCCAGTCTGTAAAAGACAGTAAAGATGTACTGCCGAAGCTGTTCATAATGTATTAGTTAGAACATTGGACAACCTTGAAATTTCACCAGTGTTAATTATGGTTACCGATGCTGCCGCGGTTATGCTTCACAGGTCAAAGTTGTTGAACCGAATTTGCCGCACATAACATGTCTGCTTCATGCTTTACATCTTGTAGTAGACACTATACGAAAATGTTATATCGATACGACAGACGAAAGGGGTTTTTCTTAAATACCCAACCGTATTCGGCTATTTCGTTCACAATGTTCTGACATACCGGAACCACCGCAGCCAATTCTTGGAAGCAGCATTTTATTATTTTAAACATTTTGAAAGTACAAATAAAAATCTTTATAGTGGAAATTTATTCATCTACACCAGTGAAATGGTCAAGAAAGACTAACATAGGCATTCCACAGCATATGGAGAGGTATTAGTAAAGTTTTTAGGGGTTAAGATATGACCTGTGTCTCAGTTCGTGATATATAATGAAACCTTTTGTCAATCCGAAAGATAAACTGGACATGAAGGAAAGGTGTCGAGAATTGCATATAGTGACTGTGCCTATATTGGTCAAACAAAAAGAGCGGTAGGCACCAGATTCACCGAGCACTTTAGGTGCTATAGATACGCCAGAATAAAATCGTCAAGTGTAGCACAACACATAAACGAAACTGGTCACAATGTTACATTAGAAAACCTGAAATTGACTAAGAACGTAACTTCGCCGCGGGAAAAAGGAACACGAATTTGATGAATAGAGAGAACGGACCGTTGTCATACTCAAGTCCTTTTGTTCTTATCAAGATAAGGCGGATACATGTTCTGCGTTTCATGCTACTATGACAGGGAACTCTTTCGTCTATTTTTCGCATGTTTTTGTTTTAAGATGTATAGGCGCCAAAAGTAGATACTTGTAAATATATTTTTTTAAAGAGTAGGGATAGATAAGCATGTTAGAGTTTTCAATCATATCATTCAGTCATACGGTTGATAATGGGATTCTACACATCTTTGAAACAGATGTCCCAAAAAAAAAGTTAATTAAACTTGTGGGGTGCGGAGTGTGCCGATACTTTATTGTTGTTTGCCATACTACCTCACCGTCTTTGCTATCATTATTTACAGATAAACAGACAGACAGACAAAAACGTACTTTGACATAAAAAAAAACAACCTTTTGAAGAAAATCATTTTAAAATTAACTTAAAACCAAATTCGTCAACATCAAAGTTATCAAACACGTGTTGAACTATTTGGATAGATGTGCAAATTAAGAGAAAGAACAGAATTCAAAATAACAATATTGCAGGAGCCGAAGAAAATTTTACAGAATTATGAAGAGCAACCGAATAGGATTTGACACTACACATACCCTTAAACACACAAGATTTTTGGAAATAAAACAATAATATGGTTTATTAAAATTTATACTTGAATGATGAATGAACGAATACTATTTTAAAACATCTCAATATTTATAAATGTTACTATTTTAAAACATCTTAATATTTATAAATGTTAGACGTGAACGGAACAATTTATGGTTTTAAGGTATTATAACCGCCATAAAGATTCCAATTTGTTACTCGTGGGATATTTGTATCAAATATTAGTAGTAATGTAGATGTGTAATAGATACAACCAAATCTATAGAGATGTAAAAAATTGAAAACAAATGAGATAACATTGTTTGTAAATCGGACAACAAAATATAAATAATTTTAAATGATTAAAATAAATAACAAACAAAGAGGAAGACCTTAAAACTAATTGAATGTATTTAAGTGTACATAGCACGTTTGTTTTATACCAATATTTTGTTCCAAGGTTATCATTGAATTACTTTAATTTTTGGGTTTCTACATGTATGCATGTGCCTACAAGGTGATCCAAACTAAGTAGCACCATTGCTATTTTCATTACTATCTATCTTACGAAGTAGGTTAACTTTGCAAGATACTAGCGTTTTATTAATGCCGATTAATTAACAGAAAAACAATTGAATTACGCATTGTTAAGGAAACGTTTAGAGGTTTTATTTTAATGGAATCCCCGGTATTTTTTTAACGTTGATTTGTAGTAGGGTTCCTACACTCTAAAGCAAAAGAAATACTGTTCCCATTGAAAATGGCATAACCATATTTAACAAAAGTTAGTATTCTATTAACACAAATCCGGTTGAACGGAGCATTCTTTAGGAAATCAAAGTTTTTTTAGTTGAATTGAAAAACTTGGTTAAAGTTGGTGTATGTTCTAGGCTCTATTCTATGACATATTCCATGAGAAACTGCATCGATATATGAAAGAGTATACACTGGAAAATCTTGAAAACTTGGTAATATACTATAGCCCACATGTACTATTGAACTAAAATATTTTTAATATCCTAAGCTTTGTGATTACACCGGAAGCAGCTGTCAACCTTGTTTTTTTAAATAGTACACCTTATAGTAAACAACACATAAGTATTGGCAACCTCCGCACCACACAAGTTTAATTAATTATATAACAATATAATAATTAATAATGATAGCAAGGACTGTGGCGTAGAATGGTAAACAACACATAAGTATCGGCACCCTCCGCACCACACAAGTTTAATTTATTATATAGTAATATAATAATTAGTCCGGGACGGCCGTTTCGAGGACACGAATGGTCCT